>CAUYQU010005363.1:0-33137 GCA_963574635.1 Cheracebus regulus
TGTCCTTTGTAGGGACATGGAAGAACCTGGAAACCATCATTCTTGGCAAACTGACACAAGAACACAAAATCAAACACCGCATGTTCTCACTCATAGGTGGGTGTTGAACAATGAGAACACATGGACACAGGGAGGGGAGCATCACACACTGGGGTCTGTTGGGGGGAAATAGGGAAGGGACAGCAGGGGGTGGGGAGTTGGGGAGAGATAGCATGGGGAGAAATGCCAGATATAGGTGAAGGGGAGGAAGGCAGCAAATCACACTGCCACATGTGTACCTATGCAACAATCTTGCATGTTGTTCGCATGTACCCCAAAACCTAAAATGCAATAAAAAAATTCTTGGAATAAATGAAAATAGAAACACAACATGCCAAAATGTATGGGACACAGCAAAAGCAGTAGTGAGAGGGAAGTTTATAGCAACAAATGCCTACATGAAAAAACTGGGAAGATTTCAAATAACCTAATGATATAAGTCAAGCAACTAGAAAATCAGGAACAAACCACGTTCAAAATTGTAGGAGGAGAGAAATAATAAAGATTAGAGCAGAAATAAATGAAATTGAGACTTAAAAAATACAAAAAATCAACAAAACAAAAAGTTGGTTTTCTGAAAAGATAAACACATTCAACCATTATCTAGACTAAGAAAAAAAGAGGGAAGACCCAAATAAATGAAATCAGAAGCAAAAAAGATGTCACAACACATACCACAAAAATACAAAAAATAATTACAGGGTACTTTGAATGATAATACGTCAGATTAGAAAACCTAGAGGAACTGAATGAAGTCCTTGACATATACAATCTGCCAAGACTGAATTGGGAAGAAATAGAAAACCTGAACAGATCAATAACAAATAATGAGATTAAATCAGTAATAAAAATCTTTCACGCCTGTAATCCCAGCACTTTAGGAGGCTGAGGTGGGTGGATCACTCAGGGCCAGGAGTTTGAGATCAGCCTGGTGAAAGCCTGTCTACTAAAAACTCCAAAAATTAGCCAGGCATGGTAGTACAGGATTACAAACATACAGCTACTTGGGAGGCTAAGGCATGAGAATCACTTGAACCTGGAAGGCAGAGGTTGCAGTGAGCCAAGATTTGGCCACTGTACTCCAGTGTGGGTGACAGAGCAAGACTGTTGAAATGAAATAATGAAATGAAATGATGAAATAAAATGAAATAATGAAAGGATGAAATGAAATTAAGAAATAAAATGAAAAATGAAATAAAAAATGAAATGAGAAATGAAATGAAATAAAATAAATAAATGAGTCTTCCAATAAAGAAAAGTCCAGATGGCATCATTGCTCAATTCTACTGAGCCTTTAAAGAAGATTTTTTTCTTACATGGGTAAATCATGTAATGCTGAAGTTTGGGGTACAAATGATTCCATCATCTAGGTAGTGGGCATAGTACCCAATAGGCAGTTTTCCAGCTCTCATCTGTTCCCTCCCTCTTCTCCCTAAAAGTCTGTTTTTCCATCTTCATATCCATGTCTACTCATTGTTTAACTTCCACTTTTAAGTGAGAACATGTAGCATGTGGTTTTCTGCTGCTGTGTCAATTTGCTTAGGTCAGTGGACTCCAACTGCATCCATGTTGCTGCAAAGAATGTGATTTTGTTCTTTTTTATGGCTGTATTCCATGGTGTATATGTATCACATTTTCTTTTTCAGTCCACTGTCAATGGGCATCTAGGTTGATTCCATGTCTTTGCTCTTGTGAATAGTGCTTTGATGAATGTACAAGTGCATGTGTCCTTTTGGTAGAACAATTTATTTTCCATTGGGTATATACCAATAATGGGATTGCTGGGTTAAATAGTAGTTCTGTTTTTAGTTCTTTAAGAAATCTTCAAACTGCTTTCCAAAGTGGCTGAACTAATTTATATTCCCACCAGCAGTGTTAAGCATTCCTTCTTTTCTGCAACCTCACCAACATGTTTTTGTTTTCGTTTTTTGACTTTTTAATAATAGCCATTCTGGCTGGGTGTGAAGACCCATACTTATAATCCTAGCACTTTGGGAGACTGAGGCAAGAGGATTGCTTGAGGCCAGGAGTTTGAGAGCAGCCTAGGCCTCATAGTGAGACTCCATCTCTACAAAAAATAAAAAGATTAGCTAGGTATGGTGGTGTGCACCTGTAGTCCCAGCTACTCAGGAGGCTGAGGTGGGAGGATCACTTGAGCCCTGGAGGTGGAGGCTGCAGTAAGCCGAGATCATGCCACTGCACTCCAGCCTGGGTGACAGAGCAAGACCCTGTCTCCAAAAATAAACAAACAAACAAAACAACAATCCTACCCAAAGCAATCAACAGATTGAAAGTAGTCACTATCAAAATACTAATGGAATTCTTCAGAGAAATAGGAAAACCAATCCTAAAATTTGTGTATAACCACAAAAGACCCCAAATAGCCAAATCAATCCTGAACAAAACAAAGCTGGAGGTATCACATTACCACATCTCAAATATACTACAAAGCTCTAGTAGCCAAAACAGCATGGCACTGGGATAAAAACAGATACGTAGACCAATGGAACAAAATAGAGAATCAAGAAATTCATTCAGATATCTATAGACAACTGATTTTTGACAAAGGTGCCAAGAATACTCATTGGGAAAAGGACAGTCTCTACGATAAATGATGCTGGGGAAACTGGAGGTCCATATGAAGAAGAATGAAACTAGTCCTCTATCTCTCTCTGTATTTAAAAGTCAGCTCAAAATGATCAAAGACCTAAATATAGGACCCAAAACTATATAAATATAGGACCCAAAACTACTAGAAAAAAACATAGGGGAAATGCTTCAGGACATTGGCCCAGGAAAATATTTTATGAATAAGATGCTCAAAACACAGGCAACAAAAGCAAAAATAAACAAATAATATTACATCAAACTAAAAAGCTTCTGCACAGCAAAGGAAAACAAGAGTGAAAAGACAACCTACATAATCAGAGAAAATAGTTGCATACTACTCATCTGATAGGGGATTCATAACAAGAATAAATAAGGAACTGAAATATCTTAACACCAAAAAAAGGCTACAAAAACAATCTGATTTAAAAATGGGCAAATGATCTGAATAGACATTTCTCAAAAGACATACAAATGGCCAACAGGTATATAAAGAAATGCTCAACATTGCTAATAATCAGGGAAATAGAAATAAAAAAAATATGATAAGGTATCTTGTCACCCCAATTAGGATGGCTATTATCAAAAAATTTAAAAATAACCAATGCTGGTAAGGATGCAGAGAAAAGGGAACTCTTATATGCAATGTTAGTGACCATGTAAACTTGTACAGTCACTATGAAGAATGATATGGAAGTTCCTCAGAAAACTACTATGCATTCACTATGTGCTATTCATGATAAGCAAAACATGAAATCAACCTAGGTGTCCAACAACAGATAAAGAAAATGGGAGATACATAGACATAGACACACACACACACACACACACACACACACACACACACAAATGGAATAGTATTCAGCCACAAAAAAAAAAACAAAATCGTAGCAACATGAAGGACATTATGTTAAGTGAAATAAGCCTGGTACAGAAAGTTAAACACCACATGTTCTCACTCATATGTGGAAGCTAAGAATTGTTGATCTCATAGAAGTGAAAAGTAGAAGAGTGGATATAAGAGGCTGGAAAGCTAGGGGAAAAGATGAGGGAAGGAAGGAATAGGGGTAAATTTGTTAGTAGGCACAAAATTACAGTGAAATAGGTGGAATAAGTCCTACATTCTAGACCACGATAGGATGTCTATAGGTAAAATAATATATAGTTTCAAATAGGAGGATACTGAATATTCCCAACACAAAGAAATAATAAAGTTTGAGATGATGTTTATGATAATTACCCTGATCTGATCACTATTCATTATATGTATTGAAACTTCACTATGTATCCCATGAATAGGTACAATTATTTGTCAAAAAATAAGATGAAAAAATGCAAAAAGCCATGACAAATTTCACTACTTTTTTACATACTTTACGAGATTAAGTGATACTTCTTATTCAACAAAGTGAGTTATGCCTTTGCAATATTTGAAATATTTTCCTTTTCAAAGTCATTCTATCTTTTTAAAGTGTACACATTGAACAGTATTTGTTTTTTCTTGAATAAAGACCACTCTGCCCGTTTCTATACTTCATTGAAAACTGATTTATTTTTAGTGCATTTTTTGTGGCACCTTGCCTACTACAAATTTCTGGAATGTAGTCAATATAAAGAGTGAAAAGGAAAATATAAGCAATTAATATATACTTTGACATGAATGTAGGACAGTTCTATGTCCTATTCAATGTTATGTAAAGTATAGTAGTTGGTGGGTAAATAGAGACCATGTTGAAATCTGTTATTGACTAACTTTGGATATCTTACTTATCTATAATTTTAGAACAATTATGCTCACATTTTTCAGCTGTGGGTACAAGAACGCCTGGCTGAAGTCTTCTCCTTAAGAGGTCTGGATCTGTTAACATATTCAGATTTCAATTGGCTTTACAACAGGTTTCCTTATGTGCCTCATATTGGCTCCAGGTTCACTGGGTTGAAAAGGAGCCAAAGCACCATAAGGCTTTGGCACAGGAAGAGTGTCGTCTGCTTCTGGGATGTAGGCATTTGGACGCAGCTCTGCAGTCGTGTAGACACCATTGGGCAGCTCACGCTTCCCTGTTTCCGAGAACTCCTGCAAAGAAGGATTTTTCCTTTTCAGTTCTCTGAAAACTCTGGTAAAGTCACTTTATCCTTAGGTCCCTAAAGACACAGCTGGTCTGGACAGTCTTTGAATGTGCAACTGATACTCCCCAAAGGGATGGGGGGGGCAGGAGGGTGGAGTCACACACCACACACACACACACACACGTGTCACATCTCATTGGAATGGGCTGTATTCCTGGGGTTTAGGGTTTTTCAAAGACTTCTTGGTGGGTCCTAACTATGTTCCCACCTCAGTATCTGCCATCAAGCACGAATTATTTCCCTGTTTTTGACAAAGGCAGAGCAACATATTTCCCTTGGTAAGTCATTGGTGAGCAAACGTTACAAAGGAAGAGATAGAGGAATATAGTGGAACCAGAGGAGGAAAATGGTCAGCAGCTTGCCCTGAGCCTCACAGTTTTCAGGATTTTGCCTGTGCCTCTGGAATATAGAATAATCTCTTACTGCACTGAAAAGACCTCCAACTGATAAATGACCGTGGGAAACCACAGGTAAAATCTGAACACGCTAAAAGGTATAGTCCCAGGCGGTGTGGAGATTATATTCAGGTAGTTTATACCTGTGCTCAGGTATTCCTAGTGTGTTTCAAATGAAGCTTTGTTTTGGGTTCAGGAGCAAATAGGGACCCTTTTGGTGACATCCACTTGACAATCTGAGTGAGTTGTACATCTGGAGGATGTAGACTCCTTGGAAAGAGATGCCTAATTCCAGTCTAAGAATACTGACAGGCCATGGGCATAGACAGAAGATCTGGTATCTAACTTGCAGGGTGAGTCGGTGATAGATCTAGCCTTAGGCCAGAGGCCTAAGGTGGGAAAAGAAAGGAGTGGGATTGAGGCCTATGATGATGTATACCAAGCATCTGCAGAAGGCAGAGCAACTATAATGTGGCTGGAGGCCTCACTGTATGCTGTGGAGGCCACAGCAGATGAACATGGACAGTCAGTTGTGGTCTGAGCAGAAGCGCAAAGACAGAGATTGGAGAGTTACTGATGAGGCTGATGCCAGCCTGGTCATCGCTATGCTGATGGAAGGCCATGATGTGCAGCCTCAGCAGCTCAGGATGTAAGGCTGTGGGGTGGACCTTGTGCTTGCTAAGTGTTCTTTAGTGAGTATTGTGGCACTTTGACTTATAGAATATCATAAACGCACTTCTTTCTAATGACTGTGGGGACTGTGTGTAGTATAGTGGGGAAACTTCACTTATATTGTGGGACAACTGACCCCCTGAAAGCAGCCCCCACTGGTACACTTTAGAAATGCAATACAGGAGCCAAAGTTTTACCCGAGACTTTTTAGCCATAGCCGAGGCATGCATGTCTTCATCTCGAAGTGCCTTCAACCATTCTTTCTCAATTTCCTTATTGAGTGCCAGACCTTGTTCTATCCTGGAGTTGCAAGTGAAGATGAAGTCTTCTTTCTCTCTGACTTCCTTTTGGAGGTCAACGATCAGGGCTTGTTTCATGGACAGCTCAGCAACAAGAGCCATCATTTTCTCGGTTGCATTTTTTATTCTTTTCTGATAGCCATTCATCTAGAATTAAGGAGCCCAAGGATTAGTCTATTTATACAGTCCATGAAGACTTAGAAAAATGGAAGGCTGCTGGCTATCTGTAATGGCAGGGTACATTTTTGTCTGAAGGAAGGAGGGTCTAACTTGGAATTCACAGAAATTAAGAACTGAAAGAGACTGCAGAGATTGAGTCGAACACCCTGGTTGTGTAAGTAAGGATGAGGAGACAACAAGAAAAGGATTTGTTTATCTACTTACTAGATTTCAAGGTGGGTAACATTGAAGGGAATAGTTTAGTGCCCCCTCTTTTTTTTTTTAAGACTGAGTCTTGCTCTGTCACCAGGCTGGAGTGCAGTGGTACGATCTCAGCTCACTGCTGCAGCCTCCACCGCTGGGTTCAAGTGATTCTCCTGCCTCAGCCTCCCGAGTAGCTGGGACTACAGGCGTGCGCCACCACGCCCGCTGATTTTTGTATTTTTAGTAGAGGCAGGGATTCACCATGTTAGCCAGCATGGTCTTAATCTCTTGACCTCGTGATCCACCTGCCTTGGCCTCCCAAAGTGCTGGGATTACAGGCGTGAGCCACCGCGCCCAGCCAGTGCCCATTTTTAAAAGTTAGGTAAAGGGATGTTCTTTTTAAAAAATAAAATAAAATAAAGACAAAGTCTCGCTCTGGTGCTTACACTGATCATAGCTTACTGCAGCCCGGAACTTCTGGGCTCAAGTGATTCTCCTGCCTCAGCCTCCTAAGTAGATAGGACTATAGCCATGCACCACCACACTTGGCTAATTTATTATTTTTGTATTGATGGGAAATTGCCGTGTTGGTAAGGCTGGTTTTGAACTTCTGGGCTGAAGCAGTCTTCCTGCCTCAGCCTCCCAAAGTGCTGGGATTACAGGCATGATACACCGGGCCCAGCCAAGAGTGTTCTTGATGCCTAAGTTCTAGCTTAATTTGCCCTTATTAGTTTGTCACTTATCCAGGGCAAAACATCTGGTAGAACACAAGTTACTCTTTGTTTATATAAGATAATCAGCAGAAGTTCTGCATCTGAAATGACTTTTTAAATAAAAACAAGCACATTGACATTTATTGATCATAATTCCTGGTGTGCATCATTACTAGGTCAGAAACATGCATGAGCCGAGCTGGGGAAAACTTAGTCAATAATTTAGAATGAGAGCTGTTCCTGGAGTTTTTGTTGTTGTTGTTGTTTGTTTGTTTTTGAGACAGGGTCTCACTCTGTCACTCATGTTGGAGTGCAGTGGTGTGATCTCATCTCACTGCAACCTCTGCCCCAGAGGCTCAGGTGATCCTCCCACCTCAGCCTCCCAAGTAGCTGGGACCAAAGGTGTGCACCATCATGCCCAGCTATTTTTTTGTATTTGTTAGTAGAGATGGGGCTTCACCATGTTGCCCAGGCAGGTCTTGAGTGCCTGAGCTCAAGCAATCTACCTGCCTTGGACTCCCAAAGTGCTGGGATTACAAGCATGAGCCACTGTGCCCAGACTGTTTTGTTTTTTAACCTATTAATAATAAAAAAGAAAAACACAAAACAAAACAAAAAAAACTCTTAAGATCAGCTATTTAGCATTAATACAGTTAAAAGACAAGATGATTTGGGGAAAAAAAGATCTCAAAAGGCAGGAAAGAAGTAAAACTAGAATTAGGGGTTCCTGTCAGCTTTCTGTCTGATAAAGGGTAGAGTCTTTTAGTGTGATAGCCACAGTGGGGCAGTTCAGTGGTGATACCTTCTACCTGGCAACACTCACTAGTTCCTCTTACCATGCCTTATTTTTTCTTCACATCATGTCTCACTGCTGATATTATACATGTATTTGGCTATTTGATTACAGTTTGTCATCCCATAAGAATGTACTCTTCATGAGGACAAGGACTATTTGTTTTATTCATCACCATATTCCCAGTGTTCAGGACAGTGTTTGGAATATAAGAGGCACCCCCCAAAATTAAAGTTGGATATTTTCTGAATGAGGGAATGAATGAATTCTTAATCTATTTCATTCTTTGTTCTTGGACCAGGATAAATTGGGACATGCATATGAGTTTCCAAATACTACACCTAACGTTGAATACCTTCCTCTCCTAATAGAGCATACTCTGGTCGCATGTGCACCTCTGCTTAGAGAAATGTTGCTACTAGTGATTTACCTGCCTCTGAAAATGTAATAACTTATTATTATATACAAACTTTGCCTCCTTAAGGGTAGGTAATATAAATTCTTATGACTCTTCTATACCGAACTGATTTTTAGGAACCATGTATCGAATAAAAATGACTACCACTAAAAACTTCAATGAATCATTATCTTAAGTTTTGCCATTTTTATCTGACTTTTATGGTTCTGCATTGACAACTTTCACTAACAGACTGTTTACTGATCACTCCAGCAGCATTGGTGCAATTCACAACTGTAACTCATAAAATAAGAAATGCTAAGACTTAGATAAGCTGATGCACTTTGAGTGAACTAGCATGTCTGATGTTTCTTTAAATGTTGCTGCCTTTCCTTTTTTAAATGAATTTCCCCTTCTTTGGGGGGAGTCATTTTTCACTCAACTACTGCACGCTTGAGTCTGTGTGTCTGTCTGTGTAACTGGCCAACTTCCCTTCTCTTCCATAAATTAGAAAACAAAGTTTCATATTATTCTGGGTTGCTCCCAGTCTTAGCTGAGATTTCCCATTTTCTGTGCCCATTTCTGTTGGGAAATTTGCAGGAGGAGCCATAAGCTATCTAGGAGAAGTGAGAGACTTGAGGAGAGGTGCATCTTATTGAACACCTACAAGTGGCTAGGCCACTTACATGTTCAACTATGTAATACTCGTAACAAATTCAGCTATCACACCCATTATACAGATGACAAAACTGAGTTTTAAGATCATTTATCCATCTTTCTCAAGGTCACTTGCTAGTTTTGATAAATCACAGATTTGGAATCTGAATCTTTCTACTTTCCAGTTCTGCATACTATGAGATTATCATTTTAAATGTTTGTGTAGGGGGGCGTTGAAAGGCAGGGAGGAGGAAGAAGCAGATGGAGAGCATGGAAGGTATGGAAAGAAAAGGTGAGAGTAACTGTTAGGCTAGGACTCGGCTGTGCTGGAGCTTTCCTGGCTATGGAAAGTGGCCGCCACGTGCACGTCTCTAGCATTACTGTTGCCTTCCAGGTGACTCTGACTCGGCCATCAGCTTTGGTAAGTCAGGCCTCAGTGAAAAATAACTTCTCCCAAAGAAAGGGAAATTCATTTTTCAAAAAGAAGGAAGGCAGCATTTATTTAAATGAACATCAGACACACGAATTCAGGCAAAGTGCACGAGCTTAACTAAGCCTTAACATCATTCCAGCGGCAGATGTGCAACTCAAAACTTTACCTTAGTTCATGAAGTAAAGTTGTGAGTTGCAAATCTGCCACTGGACTGATCGGTCTATTCGTGGAAGTCTTCAGAGCAGAAGCATAAAAGTCAAATAAAAATGGCAAAGATGGCCTAAGAGTTATAGTCATTTCTTGTTTAGTGTGCCACATGTGCTTCTAGAATAGAACTGATTATTATTCATCCAACAAATGTTTTTCTAGAGTCTGGTACATGCTAGGCATTGGGGAAATTAAGAACGAGGAATATTTGCTGCCCTCAGAAGCCCACAGTCTCTGGTGTGGACATTACCATTATCTATTTTCTTCTGTCTCTCCCTACTAGACCCTGTGAGCTTCCTATGGTGGAAGCTTCCTCTTTGTTTCTGAACTCATGCCTAGCATGAGAGTAGCACATAGTAGGTGTTCAGTAATTCCCACTGACTGGCTGAACTCTGCACTGCCGGGATGCTCCAGGAGCCCCGGAGGCCAGGTGAGTGGCCAATCCTCTGATGGCTCTATGTTACACATGAAAGGCCTCACATGAACGGTCTTGTGTAGGGGTAGATGGAGGAAGGAGTGAGTCCCACGCCTGCACAGACATGACACAAAAATGGAACAGGCATTGGCTATACAGGCTGATGGGGCAATCCCCCAAATGAACCTTTTTGGAAGCAGGAGTCAGAGCCACAGGAAGCCTGGGGAGGCCTGTGGGAGTCTAGGGGGACTTCTAGGGGCTCTGCTGGCTGCTCCTTTCAGTGTACCATCTAGCAATCCCACCCCCACCCTAAGGCTTTAGATCTGCCATCCTGGTCTCTTACGCTTATTAAATGAGGGAGTTCCATGTTCCTGGCCTTTCCTCACTAGTGGGGCCTGCTGAGCACCTCCATGGTGCAGCTGGCCTGGGTGTTGTGTGACTGCATTTCTCTTTAACAGTCCCCTTCCATTTCTGTGTTCTGGTTGAGTTCTGGATTGGACCACTCCCTACTCAGATCACTGGGGAAGTGAAACCTTCCACTTAAAAGAAACTGGAAAGGATTTAACTCTGTGCATGAGATACAAAGAGAGCAAGTGCCATTATTTGGGTGGTTGCTCTGCTAAGTGAAACTTGTATACTGTCATTTAAAAGCTTAGGTTTTGCCATCGTGAAGTGAATTCATTCAGGGAGTAAGACTAAAACATGTTGGACAAGTCTCTAGGAGCTATCCTTCCATTTTTCTAAGTTTCCCTAGTCGTAAAGCCTAATCTCTCCAGTGCTTCTCTCAATAAATCTAGCAGCCTGCGGAAATTAAAAGGTAATAAAGGAGCAGGGGCAGAAGGGAAAAGGCAGGACCTCAGGCCAACCTTCTTGGCTAAGAGCAGCGTGTCCTGCTTGCAAGCCTGAGTTCTGCTGGAGAGCCTGTCCGTGAGCCGGGAGACCTGCTCATAGATGAAATCCTTCTCCAGCAGCTTCTCCTCTGTCTTGGCCAGTTGTAGTTCCAGCTATGTGTGAAAATAGTTTCAAGAGGAAGAAAAAAAGTCATATAGACAAAATCTTCTTTCCTAATTAGAGCACTATCTCCCCTCAACCCCCACGAAATATGTCTGGAAAGTGTTTAGAGCTGAGTTAAGTCAAGACTTCCCCTGCCACAGCCCCTGCAGATACGGCTGGGAGTTCCTCCCCGCATGGTAGAGTATGGCCCCCTCGGCTCTATCTAGCATCCACGTCACCATTCTTCTGATGTGTTCCCATCAGGAAGACCAATCAATCCATTTAAGATGCCAAAACTACTCTTTTAGGCCATGAGAGAAAGGTGCCTTTGGAATCTCGAAACCATTGGGTTGGAACTTCTTTTGGCAAGTGTCTAAACCAAGCTTAGAATGTGTGACTAGATGACAATGAAAGGACTGTGTTAGTGACTAGAATAACGAAGGATAGGTCTGTCAGCATAACACGAAACAGTACCATAGGTATCTGTGAAACTATATCAACAAGGGGCTAACACATGCAATTTTAAGCAAGAATGTTTACCTCGTCTAATTTTTTGATCATTTCCTTTTCGGTCAGATCTTTACCCGGAAGGAAGCGAGTTCTGTTCTTACCATCAGGCTTTACAAACTCTTTCTCCAGGTCTCTAATTCTGTCTGTACACTGTGAAAACTAATAAGAAAGAAACATTAACTTTAAAATGAATTCTCCAGCTCAGTAAATTTGAAAATCACATTGCCAGGGTCTTTAGAGTCTTTCAGTAGGACCAACTCAGGCAAGGGTAGAAGAGAACTCTGTTTTCTTAACATCCCATCAGCTGCGACCTGGTTAAGTGATGTTTTTGCTCATTTATTGTACTGCAACTGTGACATCTATAATTGACTATACAAGGCGAGGCAGTGCCTTCCAGGTCACAGAAAAAGCTGATTTCACAAGCAGCCCTTGATTGCTTCCCATTTTGTGTTATGTTCATGGGATGCTATGTGGCTGCAGGCTCCAAGTATACAGCCTGATATGGTTTGGATGTGTCCCCCTCCAAATCTCATGTTGAATGAAAGGTGATCCCCAATGTTGGAGGCAGGGCCTGGTGGGAGGTGTTTGGGTCATGAGGGCAGAGTGGAGCCTGCATGAACGGCTTGGTGCTGTCCTTGCAATAATGAGTGAGTTCTCACTCTATGAGTTCAAGTGACATCTGGTTGTTGAAAAACAGCCTGGCTCCTCTGCTTCTTTCTCTTCCTTCCTCTCTTGCTGTGCAATGTACCTGCTCCCCCTTTGCTTTCCACCATGACTGGAAGCTTCCAGAGGCCCTCACCAGATGCAGGTGCTGGCACCATGCTTCCTGCACAGCCTGCAGAACCATGAGCCAAAACAAACCTCTTTTCTTTATAAGTGACCCAGCCTCAGGTATTGCTTCACAGCAATGCAAACGGACTAATACACAGCTTCACCTCCACATTGCAGGTTGTTAGAGAGACCAGGGTAACTAGCATCCAACATGCTGGACTTCATTTCAAAATGCTTGGCTGGCAATAGTTTTAATGGCTTCCCAAAGAAAAGAAAAACATGCTTAATTATGGAATCTACCTAATGTACACTCTGTGAGAAAAAGCTTGGGCTATTTGTATTTTTTTCTGCTAAATCCCCAATATGGTGTCTTATGTATCAACTATATTTCTTCGATCAATGAGATTTTGGAGGGGAATGAAGACACATGGCTACTCCTAAATGGAAGTGGTAGCCACACTTAGTTTTTGTTTTATAGGGAGAGAGATGTGGAGCATGGTGACAGCCAAGAAGCATTATTTTCAGTTTTCCTAATGAGTACCTATGTAATCTCAGGCAAATCATTTATCTTCTATAAACTTTAGTTTCCTCAATTGTCAAATGGGAAGAAAAGGCTCAGTCCCATGGGGCTGATCCATCATATATGATGTAATATATTTATGGTATTTGACAACATGTCTAAGACTGATACAGGTAGCATTTTTTAAATGTATGCTCCTCCTCCCTGTGAAAAGAATGATAAATGGTGACAAATAATTTAACATTTTTCTTTTTCCTCTATCTTCATTCCTTAAATGTCCTTAATATAGAATTGAAGTATACATGTATATGTAATCAAGCATCTGTTGTGTTTATTATTAACAATACTTGATACTCCCTTTTCTTAATTAGGAAACTAAATAAGGAACAAAAATACAGTGCTTGCTTATCAAAGGGGTGTCTCGATTTTATTTCGCTCTTGGCATTTGAGGAAAAACTGTTTACTCTGTCTACATAAAATAGTGACCTCGTGTCCCAAAATAGTTCATGTGACTTCCGAGGTTCCTAAAATTGAGCTATTATTACAGGAACCAGGAGAACAGACTCATGATAAACCTTAGATTAGACTTTTGGATAATGAAAAACTGTTCTGGACAGCTGAAAAATAAATGCAAACCTTAAGAGAATCCTGGAAAATGATGCAAAAAAACGGGGGGGGAAGACTTAAAAAAATAAAAACCCAAGACACTGTGGCTATAAAAGATAGCAGGATATGACTAGGGTCCAGCACTGCAGAACAGAGCACAGAAATGGCTTGCCTGAAGCTTGAAATTCCACATCACGCCCTTCAAGGGTACACATGATGGATGCTGAGTAGATAATCAGAATTAACTCCAGTTGAGTAAGTAACTGATATCACATAGTCCACATGTCTCAGTTCATGTGCAACCAAAATGATAAAAGTTCACCATCGGGCAGGGTATGTAGTGTTATTAAATGCCTAATATTTCCCTCTTGGGTAAAAGTGAATTTACATTTCACACTAGATAATTGGTTTTATGTAACAAAATGACAATTTTTTTTTCTAAGAACAATTTTTTCCACTGAATGGAAGTATTGATTTGCAGTGAACACAAAAAATATGCTTATACAATAGAGAGGAAATTATTCTGCTGCAGATTTTATTGAATTTAAAGTTCTTTTGTGCTGCTGGGCATTTTCATAGTTTAGGATGGGCAAAGATGGACTTGAAGCTACATTTTGGGAAAGAGCTGGAGAGAACCAAATTCTTCTGTAAAATTGAATGAGGCAAGTATGGAGTTCCTGGAGGCAATCTGGGATGATGAGGCTGTGGAGGGAGAGGGCAAGTGTGAAAGACAAGCCAGTGAAATCGAGCTAGGCAAGCGTGTGGCATGGGGTATTAGCACTCAGGGAAGTGTCTCCAGTGATAGAGTGCCCCCAAGAAGAGCATGGATGTCTCATATCTAATTGAAGTGTTTTGCATTTCTGTAATGTAACCCCACATACCACTGTCTCACATCTTTAATAAAGTCTGTTCACAGAGGCCTTGCATGAATGGTCTTGTGGAGGTGTAGCCTGAGGAAGGGGTGAGTCCCATGCCTGGGCGGACATGGCACAGAAGTGGAACAGGCCCTGTGTGTGCAGGCTGATGGGTGATCCCTCAAATGAACCTTTGTTAGAAGCAGGAGTCAGAACCGCAGGAAGCCTGGGGAGGCCTGTGGAAGTTTAGAGGGACTTTCTGGCCACTTGATCTGAATCTGGCTACACTTACTGAATAAATGAATGGAAGAACTCATGTCTAAATTAAAAAAAAAACACTTGGAATCAGAACATTGGCATATTTGTGCAAACTGAAAGAGGCTGTTATCTATATAGCATATACACATTCAAATGGCATAAAGTATAAAAGCAGACCTATTATCTAGTCCCATGAAATTCTATGAATCCCTTTGACATGATAAAAAAGAAAAAAAGAAAACAGGGGGACCCAAAACTGTCTAGGGCATGAGCTAATGAAAAACATTTACTTGTATACCTAGAAAATAAATGAAAGTATCTCTCTCAGATTTTTGATAATTTTACTAGTAATTATATATTGGGGGTAGAATTTTATTTCCTTCTTTGTAATTTTTATACTTTTACAAAATTTCATTCACCAGATGTCTTAACTTTATTATCAGGAAAAAAAATACAACAGCAAACCTGACATTTTAGAAAAAAATGTTATAGATTAGAATTTGTTTCTGCTACATTGAGTCAATGGGAACAAGTTTAGGCTACACAGTTTCTAGTTTAATTTTTAAAAATTTCTATTAAGAACAAACCACAAGTAACACATGTAAAGAAAGTAGCTATATATTAGTATTTTTTTAATTTTTTTATTTCATGTTTTAGGTTTTTGGATTTTTTCCTCTTTAAAAAAGGCAGTGTCAGAGGTCAGGTTACTAAGCTATCGTAGAACTACAGTGGTTAATAGTCAAGTCATATGTGACTGCCAGCTACTGATAGACAGCAATCTCCAGAAAATCTCTTGTTCTGGGGCCAGAGTATGAAAAGTGAGAGTGCTGGCTCCTCCTCAACATCTGTCCAGTAAGCAGCAATGACATCATTATGCTGAGGGGAGAGAGCCTCGATCACTATGAGGAAGCTGAGCTAGAGGTAAGTCCTGGGAGGCATTAAATTCCAAGAAAGGCAGAAAATGCTTCCTAATTTGAAAAAGAAGACCATGTGTAGCCTGGATGCCTGAAGCACAGATTCTGTCCAAGAGTAGCATCTACATGCATTTTTAACCAAGGTATAACTCATGGGTTCCTATAGATCCCAGAAATAGTATGGCTTTGTTTACATGCAAGAACTCATCCATGAACTAATAAAGGCGGAAAAACACAAATGGTCTGAGGAGTGTCCCGTGATCACTCACCCACCTGAATTTGGAGCACAGCTAGGCCAGCATCCAGGGACCTTTTGGCTGGCAGCAATTTCTGGGTCACACGAATTTGTCTTTGCTTCTCAGCAATCTTCAGTTTGAGGAATCGGATCTTTTCTTCCAGGACATGTATTTCAATTTCTCCATTTAGTTTCATCTTCTCTTGGATATTTATTTTTTCATAAAAAATGCATACTTCTTCTTCCCGCTCTATCAGCTGAATGCCACTATGGTCAAATAGAGAGGCAGAGGCTAAGTGCACATTGAAACCACCATTTTACTAGTCATTGTGGTTCCCTCGGCTTTGGATGCAAGATATACATCAACATAGCATACTTCCAGAGGGTAACAAATAGTTATCAATGGCTTTCTAGTTAAACTGTATTCACACTTTAGATTTCTGTAGGGATAGGAGGGTTACTGAGCCTCTCAACTTTGAGGTCGACCATGTGGTTGGCTAGCCACAGTGTCTATGCAAGTCCCAAAGGTTTTCCTGGGATGGGAAAGAATGCCATTCCCAATGCACAAACAAAGTGATCCCACAGTCTGATTTTCTGCAGATCCTTTTCTTGGGTCAGACTTGCCAACCAAGGCCTGGCTAGAAACACACAGGCAGGGGGCCAGGGAATGTAGTTCTGGTATGCATCTGCTCTACATTAAGTTGCTCGGCCCATTAGTTTCTTCTCAAGTTGAATATTTCTGATTATAATTTCCCCATAAACAGGCAAAAATCTATCTTTTGTAACCATGCCCGATAAGACCCCTCTTGAAAGGAGAATATGGGGAGGAAACAAAGTAAGAATGTTCTAACCCTAGCAGCTCTGGTCTGCATGACCAATCATGCCCCACTGATCTGAGTGGTGCCTGGGTGTATACTGTTTGTCCAAAGCTTTGGTTTGTGCCAGGAGCCAAGTAAGATTTTTTCCCCCAGAAGAAACCTACCAGCCCTTTGGAAATGTGCTGTTCTTCAAAGGACCCTACAGGTCTTCCCACACACTATGCATATCCATTACTTCAGAATTCCTCCTTTAATTGCTTCTATGACTCACCTCCCTCAAAACATGCATGCACATAGTTGTACTTGGCTAATCCTAACTCTCTATTTTGTCTGTTTTCCTTTCAAAGGCTCTTCTCAAAATCAAGTTCTCCTGATTTAATTGCAGCCTGGACGAAATAATGCTACTCCTAAAGGTCTTATTAACACGCTGAGCAAATGAACTGGGAGAATGGCTGAGTAAATATAGTTAAGACCAAACCTACCACAAAACATGGGTACAAGTTCCACACTTACTTATGTCAATCATGCTGAAAGAATTTAGTATTATAAGAGGTAGCCAAATGACTATCTAGGAAAGGACATTGATCTTCAAGCAAGCAACTTCCCACACCCCTCCTCTTTGCCTGTTTATGAGGACAGTATTTATTTCTTCTTTTTTTTTGGTGGAGAGTGGGTGGACAGAGTCTTGCTCTGTTGCCCAGGCTAGAGTGAAGTGGTGTGATCTCGGCTCACTGCAACCTCCACCTCCCGGTTTCAAGCGATTCTCCTGCTGCAGCCTCCCGAGTAGCTGGGATTACAGGCACCCGCCACAACACCTGGCTAATTTTTCGTATTTTTAGTAGAAATGGAGTTTCACCATGTTGCCCAGGCTAGTCTCAAACTCCTAAGCTCAAGTGATCCACCTGCCTTGGCCTCCCAAAGTGCTGGGATTACAGGGGAGAGCCACCGCGCCTGGTATTAGGGATAGCATTTCTTATTCTCAGGGAAAGCAACACACAGTCCCTCCTCTCCAAAGGCTAATGAAACCTGGATATCAAATTTCTCTCACTATTCACTGTCAAGTCTAAGTAGAAAAACATTCCTAAATTGGATCCCTGGTGCTCTGTTCTTACACCTGGATTTTACCTTTCATTTCGATGCTGAACAGCTTTTTCGTATCTTTTGCGAAGCTGCACCATCTCCTCTTCCATCATTGTGATCATATTGGCAAGTCTGTCAATGTTATTTAGCTGGGCTTCCTTCTTTTCTTTCATTTCCTGAAGTTTTGATACAATTTTGCACACATCGTTTTGCATGCTCTCTCTGATGGTAACATTGTTGGCATGTTTCAGCATGGAATTTTGTAGCTTTCTTTTAAATTAATAAGACAATGGGTAAGATTATAGTTTTCTTTAGTTTATTTAAAAGCAATGAAGACTTCTAAAACACAAGCACTATCAGAGCAGACCTTGCTTTAGTGTAGCCCTGGAAATGACGACACTGATAATAATGACACTCATCATGTGATACACTTCTGGAATTTTCATAATCCTCCCAGGTCTCAGATTTTCTCTCCTTCCACATTAGAACATCTTTCCTTTGTGCCCCAATGTTCTACTGTCTCCCTTTATCAAGCAAGAGACTGCAGTTATTCATTTATTGTTCTGTCATTCTCAGGAGACTGCTGTCTTGAGCAAAGAGATGGTTATATCCAATAATGTCCATTGGACATAGGTGGTGCCTGACTCGGCCTATGGCCACAATAAATACTGAATGAATGCATGGCCTCTATAAATGTATTTTATTTTCATGTTAGATGAGAACCTGATACAGAAATTATATTTCCCTTTCATCTGCTTCCCTCCCCTGAAATGGGGCCACTTTATAATCGCTTTATTAAAGAAAACTGTACAATAATGGCCACCAGAAAATTAGTTTGTGACCTGATTATGTTCCAGTTACTAACATAGGTGAACGAATCCAGCAGATCTTGGCACATGGTAAATAATAAATGAAGAAAATAACCATTTGCCAGAAACTCTTCTGGGTGTTTTTATATGGATTAGCTCATTTCATAGTAAAATGTCATATGAAATGAGGACTATTTTTATGGATAAGAAAAGTGAGCTCAGAGAGGCAATGCAGCTTGTCCAAGGTCACACAGGTAATAAGTGGCATGGGTGGTATTTGAGTCTAGACATCACCTCTTTTCATCATTCTGCTATAAGGTATTGCCTCCCACAACACATTAGACGCTTTAAATCGACCACCAGGGGATGCTGATTAACAAACGATTTGATTGTTTCCTAACTTCCAAATCCTAATGATTAGATTTGTGCTTTTCTTTCTAATTGGACAGGTGAGAATCATCATAGTAAGCACAGTTATATAGTATGGTTTTTCATTCATTAAAAAGATGACTCCCAAAGAGTAGAAGCATAATAGATTATGATTCTATAAAATAAGATGTTTGAACAAGGGCTTTTCTGGCTTTCTAAAATGCTATTATTTTTATTTTTAATTTAATTTTTAAACTTTTTTTGAGACAGGGTCTCACTCTGTCACCCAGGCTGGGGTGCGGTGGCATCATCTTGGCTCCTGCAGCCTCTGCCTCTTTTCTATCTTATTACCCCCAGGATTTTTAGGGTTCAAATGAATCATAAAACAAGGCTTTGAGAGGCCAATAGTTATTATAACACTTACCTTTCTTGACTAATTGCACTATTTCTCAGAATTTCAAGTTCATTTAATGACATTTTATGCCTTTCTTTTATTTCATTTACTTTCTGGTGAGCTTTGTGGAGTAAATTAACAAACTTGTTTCTTTCATTTCGAACAGTGTCATATAGTTTAGCAAATTCTCTGAGTCTGTAAAAATACAAAGTGTTTACTGAAACTTAAGAAATAAGTATCAGTTTTTTTCCCTCACCTAAATAGATAAAATATCACATAATTACCTCCGAAAAATTTCACATTTTTTCTTCTTGTGTACCCTGATTTCAAGATCCTTTGCTTTGATTTCCTTAACAATGTTGGTATATTTTTGCTGAAATGAAAAAAAAATATGTAAAATAAATAACAACATATGAACACTCCCAGCTTTATCCCACATCATTCCCTTCCATTAAAGACAACTCTCCAGCCTAGGCAACATAACGAATGAGACCTCATCTCTACAAAAATAAAAAATTATCTGGGTGTGGTAGTGTGCACCTATAGTCCCAGCTACTTAGGAGGCCGAGGTGGGAGGATCGCTTGAGACCAGGAGTTTGAGGCTGCAGTGAGCCATGAATGCACCACTATGCTCCAGCTTGAATGACAGAGTGAGATCCTGTCTCTCTCAAAAAAAAAAAAAAAAAAAAAGAACAATCTATCTTGGCCTGCTGGGTTATACCGATCAGGGTGAAGGGTAAAGGAGGTCTGAAAATATTCTGGCCAGCTGAACTGATTCACACTGGCTAAGACAAATGGTTACCTAGGAAGGAACAATCAAGAGAAGAGAAAAAGCAAAGAGCCTGCATAGGTTGGATTTGAGGAAAAGTTTGGAGAACTTAGAGAGGAAGAGTGATTTTGAACTGCGCAGCTAGACTGGGTAAGCGTAGAGTTTATGGAAGATAGACGAGGGAAGAGGATGTTTTGATAAGCATTATAAATGGTCTCTGTGGTGTTATGTCAGAGACTGAAGCAATGATTTAAAAGTACTTTCCACCCTTTGTAAGTGGGGTGTTTTCCTCCAAAATAAAGCATCATATTGAGACCAGCTGTAAGGAGGTGTTACACATAAATATTTTAAAAGAAAGCAGTTATATTTCTAAAGCTCTGAAAATATATCAGGTGCTAAATACAGTAGTTATGTTCTTCAATTCTCAAGATACTGGATCCTGCATCTGGGATAAGAAACATAATTCAAAAATGAAGGATTTGCTGGTAGAATCCAGAGGAAATAGTTTGTCAGCTTTCTCTTAAGGACTGAGACAAAGCCCATTTGGTATGAGTGATGGAAAAGAACCTAGCCATAGAGTCAAGACTGATGTGTAGCATTTTTCTAATGTCGCTCTCTGTGAGAATAGGGGTCAGGAAGAAGCTAATATTTAAGTAACTGTACCCATGAATAATAAGACAGATGGAAAAATGTCTGTCTTGGGGGTGATAGCAACATTTTTTTTTCTTCACCTTTGTCTTTTTGTAGGGATATGGGTATGATGTGAATGTAAAATAATAACATTGACTCCCTTCTTACGGAAATTGCAGCTAGGTACAAATAATATTTAACACACTAATTCCTAATGCTAAAGATACTCAAGGGATAAACATTTGTCCTTTATCAATTTTTGTATCTCAAGAAGAATTGTTTTTTGTGGTTTAATACAAATTAGCTAATTTAATAATGAGGTTTACTTTACACAGGTTAGTCACACATAGATAACATGTATATCAGATTTTGAGATTAATTGAAAATTATCTAATTCATAAAACAGACCAGTGATTCTTTTAAGAAGTAAGTATGACCAGCCTGGACCACATGGTAAAACCCCATCTCTAATAAAAATACAAAAAAATTAGCTGGACATGTGGCAGGCGCCTGTAATCCCAGCTACTTGGGAGACTAAGGCAGGAGAATCACTTGACCCTGGGAAGCGGAGGTTGCAGTGAGCCGAGATCATGCCATTGCACTCCAGCCTGGGTGACAGAGTGAGACTCTGTCTCTAAAAAAACAAAGAAAAAACCAACAAGAACAAATAAGTATACCTCTAGTGTTTCTATAATTGCTAAAGAGAAAAGGGAAGAAGTTTCTCACTAGGGAAGACTCACTTGAGTGGGATCTTCCCAGCCAACAACAGGTTATCTTGAAAACCCTGTTCCGGACCAGTCCCATTCTAGACCCTGACTTGGTGAAGATGGTTGGCTGGCTTTCTTTCTCTCCTCCCTCCCTCCATCCTTCCCTCCCTCCCTCCCTCCTCCCTCCCTCTCTCCTTCCCTCCTTCCTTCCCTTTCTCTTTCTCCATCTCTCTCTTTCTCTCTCTCCTTCCCTTCCTCCCTTCCTCTATTCCTCTATTCCTCTCTTTCTTTCTTGTTTCTCGTTTTTGACATGGAGTCTCACTCTGTCACCTAGGCTGGAGTGCAGTGGTGCGATCTTGGCTCACTGCAACCTCCGCCTCCTGGGTTCAAGCAATTCTTGTGCCTCCACCTCCTGAGTAGCTGGGATTACAGGCATCTGCCACCATGACAGGCTAATTTTTTGTATTTTTAGTAGAAATGGGGTTTCACCATGTTGGCCAGGCTAGTCTTGAACTCCTGACCTCAGGCGATCCACCCACCTCAGCCTCCCAAAGTGCTGGGATTGTAGGCATGAGCCACCACTCCTGGCTGAAGATGGCCTTCTCACATCTCTCCTCTCTCCTCTCCTTGTCCTGCTCCTGCATCTTACCCCCTCAGCCACCCTGTGCTCTCAAGCTGCCTTTCTTCCATCCAGTCCTTCCTGATCACTTGTTTACCTAGTGAAACCCCATGAACTTCACTGTTGCTGCAACCTTCAAGATGGAGTCTAAACTGTTTAATGTGGATTAAGTGACTTTCATCATCTGACTTCTCTGGTCTCACCTGCTCTCTGGTCTCACCATTTGACATCCTTTCTCCCCATCTTCCCATGTGCCAGCCATACTGAACTTCTTTTAGTTTTTCAAATATTAAGGTGAAAAAATACACAGTGAAAGGGGGATGTGAAGTGCCTGCAGTGGGTTGTATGATGTCGATCTTCTCCTCAAGTCTTCTTTGCAAAAATCTACTTCATATCTCACTGCTCACTAATGCTTTGGTGTGAATGAGCTCTTTCTGCAGAGTGAGAAGAAATGCCATCCAGTGTAAATACTCAGAATGAGAACAAAGGGTGTACTTAGAAACAGACCACATCTGGGTCATTTGATAAATTCTTTAACTTTTAATTTTTTTTTTTGAGAGGGAATCTCACTCTGTTGCCCAGGCTGGAGTGCAGTGGCACGATTATGGCTCACTGCAACCTCCACTTCCTGGGTTCAAGAGATTCTCCTGCCTCAGTCTCCCAAGTAGCTGAGATTACAGGCACCCGCCACCACACCTTGCTAATTTTTGTATTTTAGTATAGACGGGGTTTCACCATGTTGGTCAGTGTGGTCTCAAACTCCTGACTTCAAGTGATCTGCCCAACTCAGCCTCCCAAAGTGCTGGTATTACAGGTGTGAGTCACCACACCTGGCCTGATAAATTCTTTTATTTTATTTTAGTAATATGTAGTAGCCTGTCCTTTTTTTTTTTTTTTTTTGGAGACAGAGTCTTGCTCTGTCACCAGTCTGGAGTGCAGTGATGCAGTCTTGGCTCACTGCAATCTCCACCTCCTGGGTTCAAGGGATTCTCCTGCCTCAGCCTCCTGAGTAGCTGGGATTACAGGTGTGCACCACCACACCCAG
This sequence comes from Cheracebus regulus, assembly GCA_963574635.1. NCBI lineage: Eukaryota > Metazoa > Chordata > Mammalia > Primates > Pitheciidae > Cheracebus > Cheracebus regulus. The sequence goes on from CAUYQU010005363.1 coordinate 23,019, forward strand.
CTGATTTTTGTATTTTTAGTAGAGACTGGGTTTCATCATGTTGGCCAGGATGGTCTCTATCTCCTGACCTTGTGATCCACCCGCCTCAGCCTCCCAAAGTGCTAGGATTACAGGCATGAGTCACCAGGTCTGGCCCTGTCCTGTTCATTTTTAACAGGGAGCTTCTGGGCTCGATCTAGATATAATCCTTATATGGAATAAATGATTCTAATGGTAGAATTTTAGCTTGCATGACAGGAGGGCTGTTTTGTCATTTGTTTTGTTGTTGATATTGGGGAGAATGTTTCACTGGCACTTTGTAGGAGCCCAGGAGAATCATGGTGTGATGCAGCAACTAAGGGTACATGGCGCTCTATTAAATGATGCTGTCTTGATGAAGTTGGGAGGGACAGCTGTCCAGTGCTTCCACTCTTGAGTTGTTCCTGGGCAAATCACAGTGGAGTCCGAGATGGGAGTGAAACCCAAATGACATCTGCAGCCTATGCAGCTGCCAGCCCTGTCCACTGGAAGCACCCACTTGATTCTTACTGAAACTGCCATCTCTTCAAATCCTCTGCTCTTTGTCAATGATCTCTTTTCCCCTCTAAATTGTTGGCTACTGCTAATTGAATACTGGGACTATTTTTCAGTGCCACGATTGACTCTCTTTTAGGGAAGATTTTATAGTCACTGGAACTTGAAAGAGAGGTACAGTTACAGTGATTCCTTGGTATACATGGGGAATTGGTTCCAGGACCCTTTGAGAATACAAAAATCCAAGCATATTAAAGTCCCAAAGTTGGCCCTGTGGAACTCACCTATAAGAAAAGTGGGTCTTCCAAATATGCAGATTTTGTATTCTGTGAGTACTCTATTTTTGAGCTGCATTTGGTTGAAAAAAAAAAAAAACCTGTGTATAACTGGACCCATTCAGTTCAAATCCATGTCGTTCAAGGGTCAATTGTATGGCTTTCTAATGCACGTTGTATTAAAATAAAGCTACTCTGAACTCTTGTAGTTACCAATGAATGGTTAAAAAAATGCAGTTACCTGAGCTTTCAGGAAATCCTTGGACTTTTGTTCCTTTTCATCAATTTTGATTTGAGTCAGGCGGACAAGGTTGAATACTAGCTCCTTTATGTTTTCTTGGTCCTTTAAAAGCTTGTTTTCTTCTGCAAGTTGTTGTTCTACTAACTTAGACTCTATTTCTGATAGAATTTTCTTTTGAAAAAAAAAACACAGATATTATAACTTATTTGTTTGAAGGAATACAATAAAGCTAGTATCTTAGACAACCTTTTCATTTCTTATACAGAATGTATTTCATTAAAACAAACAAGCCAGGTGTGGTGGCTCATGGCTGTAACTTGAGCCTTTGGGAGGCAGAGGCAGGAGGATCACTTGAGGCCAGCAGTTCAAGACCAGCCTGGGCAACATAGTGAGATCCCTCTCTATAAAAAAATATATTTTAAAAAAGTGATGCCACTGTTTTAGCTTCATTTATTTGGTAAAGGAATGTGAAAATCAGTGAGTTAACATGATAGAACTTTTTCTTATTCAGACTGTATTTTCAAGTGACTAAGAAAAAGAAGAGACATAAAAGCAAAAGAAAATTTGAAATTAGTCATTGGTGAAATAAAACGTTTGTTGTTTACTTTTAATGTAACCAATAGCCCATAATTAAAAAATCTAATTCCCTTGAATACTTTTTGCTGGGTCAAACATATTCTTTTTTCTCAAATTTAATGTAGGATCAGAGTGGACTTTGAGATGAAGAAACATGCCCACATTAAACGGGATCATCCTCTCTTTGATAACTCTCTTATTGATAAGGTTTTGTGGAGCACAGTTAAAAACACAACTCTGTATTAACCGTTCTTAGAAGCTTAAATGAGAGTTGATATTAACCTGTTGGACCAAATTCCTCTTAGCTACTTCCACTTCCTTGTGAAGCTCTCGCCTTCTCTCAGATAATGTAGAATCATCTTTGGGGATAGCTTCAATCTGGAAATCAAAATTTAAAAATATGCATTTATGTAAGAAATAAATCTTCACTGCCATGTAGTCAATCTCATCACACACTTTTTGAAAATGGTGGGCAAATCATGAGTCTCAATCTTACAGGAACTTCCTTTTATGCCAAATATTCTTTATAAGCCATGGCAAATTAAAATGTGAAGACCTGCCAAAAAAAACTGTAATTTGCCAGCTGCAAATGTTTTATTATTTAGAAGCAAAATAAGTCTTACTAAGAATAGCTAACATTTATTGAGCATAAGCTAATTGCCAAGTAAGGTTCTAAATGCCTATGTATATATATATGATCTTATTTCATCCTTATAATACTCCTCATGAGGTGGAGATTATTTTCCCCAATTGTACAGATGAGGATAATGAGGCACAGACACATTTAAGCAACTTGCCTCAATGATGCAGGTGCAAACCCAGTGAGGTAGACTTGGAACCCCTGGTCTGCCTAACTCATGACCCAGCACTTTGGAGACATGAATGTACTATGACTATTCAAATGATAGTTATTATAAAATGTGAGTACATTTATGGAATCTTATATAATAAAAAAACAGAATTTTTAAACAATAATGGGGATAGTTTGCTACTTAGATGTAGTCATTTGATTAGTAGCCGGAAAGTCCTTACACAAAAGAAAAGCCTCAACTTTTTGATTGATACCTAAAACTTCACCATTAGATTTCTGTTGTAGCGGCTTACACTTTTCTCCTGTGTTGGCATACTTCGGGGAGAAGGCAGATCTCACACTATAAGTCTTTGTGGCCCTATTAGGAATGAGTGTGTCAGATTCTTTGTGATAAAGACAAGAGCAGAGAGGAGGACACATGGCAGCTGATGGGGAAAGGGTCATCTTGGAGTGCTTACAGCCTAGCTGACTTAGAGCAAGTTTAGAGTTAGATATTTACACCAAAAGCACATGACTCCAATCTGATGTGGTGCAATTCCTACTGTGACAGCACACATTTGCAGGCCCTACAGTTGAATACTGGCCAAAATTTGACCCAAGAAGGGAGCATCACACTGTCTAGTGATTTGAAGGTTACCTAACAGGATCTTTCTGAGGATCACGCTGCTATGTCAACGTCGCTAAAGTGTGTCTTTGGATGCCTCATCATCCATGAACCTGGGCATCTTCAGTAGCACCTTCTGCACCCTCGTGTCCACATCCTGCTTTCCCGTTGGTCTCCTACCCTGGAGCACTAGCTCTTGAGACGCACACACTGGACTCAGGAAAACAAAACATGGTCTTGTGAAACTTGTCTAACAATATACAGAATTTCATGGGCTTAACAAACATAAAATTGCTATAGCAGATCAGAAAAGGGAGAACTCAGTATAGAATTGAATAATCGGGAAAGCCTCCCTGGAAGAGGTGAGTAGTCATCAAAGAAGAGTTGATTTCTCCTTTAGGAAAGTCAAGTTAAGCCCTCCTGGACAGAGGAAGTCCAGCAAACATCCCGGGTCCTTGTCTGATTCTCCGCTACAGGTATGCCTGGACTGGGATGTCCTATGCTCAGCTCCTGGGTATAGGCAGATCTGTATGTGAAAGATAACTGGGACCAGGAACACTTACAAGGTTTTGACAGGAAATATGATGAGAGCACACTCACTAGCTTCTATGTCAACGACAGGCTCTCGGCAGATTTTTCTGGTTTGAAGTCTCAGACACTTTGGTTATTTACAGTATTTTGAAACACAAGCAATACTGTAATAAATTATGTTCATTTTTGAACTCTGGCTACTCCTTCTTGATTCCTTTTTCTATTTTCCATAAAACCCAGCCTTCTAGTTTCAGGCAGGAATTAGGTAGGCTTAGCTTGCAGAAGAGGTGACAAGATGAGCCACCGGTAGCAGAGCCTGCTGGTTGCCTAGCCAATAGCCACCCTCCACTTTGGCCTTAGCAACTGTATTAGGGTTCTCTAGAGGGAGAGAATTAATAGGACTCTCTGGGAGAGTCTCTATGTACAAGTCATATATATATATATATGTATGTATATGGGAGTTGGTTAAGTATTAACTCACATGATCACAAGGTCCCACAATAGGCCATCTGCAAGCTGAGGAGCAAGAAAAGCCAGTCTGAGTCCCAAAACTGAAGAATTTGGAGTCTGATGTTTGAGGGCAGGAAGGGTCCAGCATGGGAGAAAGGTGTAGGCTGGGAGGCTCGGCCAGTCTCTCTGTTCACATTTTTCTGCCTGCTCCCACACTGGCAGCTGATTAGATTGTGCTCACCCAGATTAAGGGTAGGTCTGCCTTTCCCAGCCCGCTGACTGAAATGTTAACCTCTTTTGTCAATACTCTCACAGACACACTCAGGATCAATACTCTGTATCCTTTGATGCAATCAAGTTGACAGTATTAACCATGACAGCAACAGAATGCCATTTTTGTTCAGCGTTGCAATGTAACCAGGAGTCCTGGGGGTTGGGGTGGGAGAAAGCCGGCCAAGCCAGCAATCATGTATGCCTTTTGCTCTTTGCCCTTCCTCCTCTTTGTGTGAGTTTATGCTTAAAGGTAGAATAGCCATTTTCTGACCATGGAGAAGCAATGTATACCCTAAGGTTGACTGAAAGGGGAGCTAAAAGGATCCTAGACTTTTCTTCATGTGAAATAACCTGTTGTGCACCTCTGTTCTTTTTACTGAGTAAAACAACTCCCTATTTGGCAAAACCATTACAGTTGAGTTTCTGTTACTTGTTGAAGCCAAATTGCAAACCTAACCTAACTGGTGTTCCTACTGAAAGGAAACCTTCCTAAGGTAACCTGGAAAATAGGCTGGAGTTAGACTGAGCTCTCCATTAATGTAGGAGGGGAAAAAAACTATCAAGTATCAAATTTCTAATTACATGATCTGGAGTTACTTGAGATATTTGCCATTTCTTTTGAGCCCCAAATTGTATGTATCAGGTTTTGTAAGCTTATGTTAGTTCTTTCAGTTTTTATAGTGTAGCATTTCACACTTAAAAATGTATTTATTGTAATCAAACAACAGAAATGTGTAAAGAAAAAAAAAAAACTGCCTCCTATCTCTGCTACTTCAAGTACTACTCCCCAGGAGTCAGTGTTAATAGTTTTGGTGCCTGTTCTTCCAGGCTTTTTCAATGCATGAATAATCATTGGTAACTTTGATACAAGTTAAGAAATTAGACATTATTTGTTACTGTAAATATCCCAATTATTTGATGTCAGTGAACCTCAGTTTAACACTCTGATATTTTTCTACAGCATTCCAAACTTTCATGAGGCTTGCACTTTGAGTTTCTGGGAGAGTCTCTATGTACAAGTCAAATGCCATAGAAGAATCAAACTACTGTCTCTGGGGGAAAATGCATTCTGAAGAACAGCTAGAGTTCTTCATGTTTACCTTTTATCTCTTTCATTTTTGGATTGCATGCAAGTCTGAGAAAATGTTCACTTGGGCTGGGAGTGCCTGGCCTGACCCACTCTTATTTTCAAGTACAGCCAGCTGTGGGCAGTGGCTGGGCTAATTATAAATCATACGGTCAAAGAGGAAGCTAGTCTCTCACTGAAACTGTGGTCGAACAAAAATACTGATTTTTCTTAGAATCAAGGAAGGAAACGGATTTTAATACATTTTAATTTCTGTTAGTTTTATATTCTGTGGGTGCTACTTTGTGAACTTAATAGCTAGTAGTGTCGTAATATAAATAGCTTTTATAATATTTGTTAAAATCTGAACAACTTGTGTGCATTCCACTGCAAACTCCTCTTTGGTCAAGGGCCATGCCTTACATATTTTGTGTCCAGTCAGATCAAACTACAGTGACAAGTCTCACCATCACAGACAGCTTCCAATTAGAGTTATAGCATCCTGTGCCCAAATATAAGCAGAAAGTCAAGAATTACCATATATTGGAGGAAAGTTTCTAATAAGAAAGAGACAAAAACAAACAAAAAAAGAAAAATACAGAAGAAACACAAAGAAAAATAAAGTCTTAAGACAAGAAGAAAAATAAACTATCATTAACAGCCTCAGTGAGATAAGAGAATAAATATACTATGAAAACAAAACATTCAGAGAACAGAGCACATGGAAATATAAAATATGATAGCATAATGAAAGAGGAGAAGGGTTCAAAGGAAAGCTTGAAAAAAATGTCCCTTTTTGTAAGTCAAATTACAAAAAAGAATGGAAAATAAAAGACATGAAAATTAGAGGACTGTTATAGAAGGTCCAACATCTGCATAAAAGGAATGTAAGATAGAACAGAGAAAATTAAATAATTCAAGACGAAGTGTCAGAACTTTGGAAGGACATACATTTCTATAGACAGAGAACCCACTAAGTGCCCTACACAATGGATACAATGGGAACATCATTGCAAAATGTAAACATTCTGGAGGCAAGTAAGGGATCCTACAAATTCCCAGCATAGAAAAAAATGGCTTCGAATAAAAGATCAATAATTGGAATGACACCAAATCTTAATAGTGAAGCTAGAAGACAGTTAATCAGTGCCTTCTTCCTAAGGGAAAATGATTTCCAACCTAAAACTCCATATCTGATTAAAGTATTAATGGTCTGTATGGCTAGTGTGAAGGTAAAATATTTTTTAGCATGCAAGGTCTTCTGACATACACTTTCTGACACACAACGTCTCAAACAATTACTTTTCACTAACATTTTCTCATGAAGATACTGGAAGGCATGTCCCCTTCATCAAAAGGAAGTTAAGAGAATAAAATAGACAAGATCCAAGAAGTAGGGACTCCAACACAGAAGAGAGATGAAGGGCATCACCAAGATGATGGAGTAAGGCTCCTAAGATGAGAGCAGTGCGGTAAGCACATAGACAAATGGGACTACTCTGGAACAAGTCAGAAGGCTGAGAAAGAAATAGGCAGCCCCTGATATCCAGGAGCAGAACTGGCACTCATAGGTAGGCCTTGGTATTCTTCTGCTGAACATAAACAATTGCCCACAACATCAACTTCAGACAAAGCCACTCTGTAATCGTGATGGATCAGGAAAAAAACAAGGCCACTCCGTAATAGTATTTGAACACAGACAAAAACATGAACATTGTCCAAGCCACAAAATACCATCAATTCTCCATGTACAGCTTTGTTTAACAATCACAGCTTTAGCCTCCATCTAGTCTTTTCTTTTTCTAGGTAAAATTTAAGATATTTGACCACAGAATTACTCTCAATTCCTGAGATCATCCAAATTCAGGGCAGCGTCCCATTTCTTCAAACCATTCTTCAAGTTGTATGGCACAAACCCAAGTCCTTTCTAATACCCTCTATTGAGATTCCCCACAATTCTCCATGGCATGTGTTCTCTCTTGCTGCAATGTGTAATAAACTCAGCTCATTCAACTACTGGTGTGTTCCTGTTAGTCTTTGGCTAGAGGTCACTGATGAGGCTCAGAAGAGATCTCTTCAAGAAGATTAAATAAATAGGTCATTAAACGTGTTTTAATATACTGAGAGGAAATTTATATAATTGGGGAGAAGAATTTGGGATTGAACTAATAAGCACACAGGAAACAATAAAAGTGTAAAAACAGAATGTTTATAAATTCCTGGGAACACAAAATTTTTTTAAGGAATGTTAATTATATAATATCACATGGCTCAGGTATAAACAACCTTTAAATATTCATAATAATGTGAACACCAAATTCTGAACTAACCAAAATTATGACATGAGAATACTGTGTGTACAGGGTGACGAGAAATGTATGTGTGGTGAACAGGGGTCTAAAGAGAGCTGAATCATCATCTATTATTGTGATAAGTACAAAGATCAAGTCTATAACTGAAAACTCAAGTAGCAGCATCATAAGCATGTTACTTGAGGTATGAAGATATACCAAAAGAATTGGCTGAAGAAACAGCACTTGATTAGGAAGACATCTTGATTAGGAATGCGAAATACATAGGCAATCTTTCTTTCTATACCTGGGGCAGACATCACCAATCAACTACAGAGCTCCTATCTGACAAGTCAGCACTGGGCCTCAGAATCCTTTGCAATATGGTAACTATAGAGAGCTACCTCCAAATGGAGGGAGCTGGCATTTGAGATGAAACCTATTTGCCTTTATTAGAATGTATGATCTTTATGATTCCTCTTGGTTCTTTCATTTTGTGACTATGTGAAATAAGGATCCACTGAATGTCTTGAGCAGGTGAGTGACACATGAATGTGTCACTTCAGAATATAAATTTGGTAGCAAAATGGAGGAAAAACTGGACATCAAAGGAACTGGACCTATAGACAATAGCCGATGTACAGTTACAGTCATTGAGGTAATGTAGAGTGGGTACTGAGAGGCATCTCCGGGGTTTATCTGTAGGGCTGGAAGATGCCGTCTTCCCCAGAGGAATAAAATGGCCATATTCACAGTCTTGTCCTGACTATATCATTTACTTTAGGCTTTGAAAGAGTTCATATGCATAAAGAAAGTAAGGCAATATTTACTGGGTATCTTCTTGATACCACACACTTTCCCATTTGTAATCACTCATTCTTTGCCATAATCCCAGTTCAAAGGTTTGGAAACAACTAACATAGGAAGGAATTTAATGGATCTAGAATCTGAACCTGACACTGCCTGACTTAAAGGTGAAGCTCTCCTCAATAAAGTCTGTTGTTATCATTGCCTTCAACACTGAAAATGAGACATGAAAAAGAGAGAAAAATGCAGAACCACTTTTAAATCAAAGAGAGATGAAACTGCTAAAAAACTACAATTAAAGAAAAATTATAGTATATAGAAAGTGTCATATTCACTTGGTAAGAGGATTTTGTAATTGCCACAATCTTGGACATGACCTTATGTTTAGAAAGTGAGTAACTATAGACTCATGATAATCTAGCCCCTAAAACATAATGGGGAGTGTCAGAGCAAAATCCCAGGAATTATGTTTTTTTTCTTCTTTTCAATGCCAAGTGGAAGTCAATAAGAGGCATGTTTAAATGCAGAGGTGTACTGTAATATGTGATATTATTACATGAGAGTATGATGTCTTTGCTTAAGGAATTTCGGTTTGTCATAGCAATGCATATGGTCATTAAAAGCTCTGACGGTTTTGCCTAACCCCAGTAAAGTCTTTCTGCCTATGGCAGCCAAATCTTCCACCTGTCCATGCCTAGACTTGGCAAATGTCTCAGGGAGGGAAAAGACCACCTGTCTCTGCTCATCAGGAAGTGATGATGCCTTTGTGGAATTTACTTCCTACTTGCATATGTCTGTTAAAAATATATGATTTTTAGTTTATTGATTTTTTTCTGGCTGTTATAGCAGAAACCACACTCCGTTACAATATTTTGTATTTAGGAGTAGAACTGGTAAGATCACGTTGTATATTATGAGTCCTTCCCTTCTATGGTACTTAATCTAGATTTTCTTACAGAAGTGAACTTATGTCTGTTTTGGGTGTGCAGTCTTTTAGAACCTATCTTGTGATTTTTTAAAAATCAATGTATAATCCTTTTTGAGCTCACTAAGAAGTATTAATTTATCTGACAAATTATTGCTTCTATTTAGGTTACCTTACTATTCAATAATGAAGAGGAATGCTTTGATGATTCAGCATTAGAAACATACTGAATGGAATAACTTCACTTACTACTGTAACTACCAAAATCGGTTATTAAAGGCAGCAATACATTTTAACCCATTGTTTAAAGAAATCTTACTGAATGGTTATTTGATCAATAAACAGGAATTGTTTTATTAGTACAGGCAACACTTGCTGGTTTTAAGAGTCTCCTACTCAAACCCACAGCCAATATCATACTGAATGGGCAAAAACTGGAAGCATTCCCTTTGAAATCTGGCACTAGACAAGGATGCCCCCCTCACCACTCCTATTCAATATAGTATTGGAAGTTCTAGCCAGAGCAATCAGGCAAGAAAAAGAATTAAAAGGTATTCAATTAGGAAAGGAGGAAGTCAAATTGTCTCTATTTGCAGATGACATGATTGTATATTTAGAAGACCCCATCGTCTCAGCCCAAAATCTCCTGAAGCTGATAAGCAACTTCAGCAAAGTCTCAGGATACAAAATCAATGTGCAAAAATCACAAGCATTCCTATACACCAATAACAGACTTAAAGAGAGCCAAATCAAGAA
>CAUYQU010005364.1:0-27642 GCA_963574635.1 Cheracebus regulus
CAACTTTCTCATTTTCAGTTTCTTTTTATTCTTTTTGAGACAGAGTCTTGCTCTGTCCCCAGGCTGGAACACAGTGGTGCGGTCTCGACTCACTGCAACCTCCGCCTCCCAGGTTCAAGCGACTCTTCCACCTCAGCCTCCTGAGTAGCTGGGACTACAGGCGCGTGCCAATGCCTGGCTAATTTTTGTATTTTTAGTAGAGACGGGGTTTCACCATGTTGGCCTGGATGGTCTCGATCTCTTGACCTTGCGATCCACCCGCCTCGGACTCCCAAAGTGCTGGGATTACAGGCGTGAGCCACCACGCCTGGCCTTCGTTTCTTTATAGATAAATTGAGACAGTTAAATAAGCTGAATTCCAGAGTACTCTGATGCTATATCTCAAATATTTTTGCTGCTTCCAAAATTCATGTGTTAAAAATTTAGTCACCAAACTACAGGCTTAGGCAATGGGGGCTGTGAGAGGTGTTTAGGTCATGAGGCCTTCACCAGCATGAATGGATTAATGACACCATAAAAAGGGATGTTGGGAATGAGTCCTTTCTCTTCTGCTCCTCTGCCATGTGCAGGCAAAGCTGTCTTCCTTGTGAAGAAGCAGCAAGAAAGCCCTGAACAGATGATGGCAACTTGATCTTGAATTTTCCAGCTTCCAGACTTTGAAAAAATATATTTCTGTTCTATAAAAATTACCTAGTCTCAGGTATTCTGTTATAGTAACACAAAATAGAGTAAGACATTTAAAATCAACCATGCCAGTGATTTCAAATATATCAGTTATTAGTGACTTTTCAATAAATAGGAGTTTGTTCATCTGTACCTTAAAGCCAGCAAGTAACATATTTTTAATGTGAGTGTGGTGTTGTCACAATTGAAAATATATGGATATGGCTGCTTAAAAGTTATGTAATTCCTAAATACTAAAAACAAAAGTAAATAAATAGCAATAGAGCTCTAAATAGTTCCAAATTTGAGAGTTTACTCCTGAATAACATAAGCATATCATTATTCTTCAATAGTTTAATTTATTTAGTCATTTGATTCCTTCAAGCAAAAATAATTAAGGGTTCTTTGCCACATTTTATCTTGTAAATCTGAAAATAAATTAGTACGACTCAATAACTGTTCACCAGTCACCACTGCCTTTGTGCTTTCATTACCGTGGTTTTAAACTTTAAAGTTACTGTTAAAATTTGTAAAAGTCTGTGATCAAGAAATATCACTTCCAAATGTAAATTAGAAAATATCCATTGAGATTTCTCTATAATATCACAGTGTGAATTCAGCTTTTTTCCTAGGGGAATTTATTTTTGAAATGCCTGTATTTCTCTCTTTTTTTTTTTTTTTTTTTTTTTTTTACCATTTCCAGCCTTTTGTTTTGTTTCCTTCTTCTGGGTTTCAAAGCTTCCAATTAAAATTGAAGTTTGCTGTGGGTATTTTTTTTTGGAACAATGTCATTTTCCTAACCCACAAAGCTGTTAGTGTGAGTAGGCTTGCTCTTAGATAACTCCTTCTGTAGAGCTCTGTTCATGATTAATTAGCATTTCTAAAGCAGTAAATGAGCATCTTGCCCTTTTCACTCTCTTTGCAAATGTTTGACATATTGTGAATGTTTGATTTTGCTGTATTACTCTTAATATATGCTAATACATGCTTGCAATGGGATAAAATAGTATAGTGATTAGGCAGGTATAAGAATCTCAGTGAGATGATTAAATGCTTTTCTTAATAGTATGGTGACATAATAGCTTGTCTATTATTGATAATTATACCATTAAAATAATCAAAAAATGGAAAAGAAACTGATGAGTTTCCTTTCTCTTCTCCTGTGAAGTATGAATTTGGGTACTCTTCTATGTTCTTAACCATTCTTAATCCAGGAAAGTATCCAGATATGCCAAAATAAAATTGTTAATTTATGTGCATTAGACTTAGCTTCAAGAAACACAGGGGTTTTTCATTTCTTAATTGCCATATTCCCAATATCTAGAGGAAAATTACTTTTGGGCTTGACGATAAGCATTATATTTTCACGGATATTGCCAAAGTTACATAAGAATGCACAGATACCAAGTTAAAAGTTAAGAAGCAACCTACAGATTTATAGTCAGCTGATCTTTGACAAAGGAGCAAAGCTATGCAATGTAAAAAAAAAGATAGTCACAAAACATGATGCTTGAACAACTGGACGTATCCATGCAAAATTAAAAATCAATCTAGATACAAAGCTTACAACCTTCACAAAACTGAACTCAAGATAAATCATAGACCTAAGTGTACAAAGTGAAAAGTATAATATAAAACTCCTAGAAGGCCAAGCACCATGGTTCATGTCTGTAATCCTACAGTTTTCTGGTCCTTGATTCCTTCAAGGATCATGGGAGATGGGAGGGTAAGGCAGGAGGATTACGAACAAATGACAACAAAAAATTCTTAAATAGAAGAAAATCTCCATAATGTTTTTTGTTTTTTTCCATTTCTTTTTTTTTTAAGGATTCTTTTTAAAAACAGTATCTCACTCTGTCACCCACACTTCTGTACAGTGACACAATCACAGCTTACCATATCCTGGACATCCTGGGCTCAAGTGCTCCTCCTACCTCAACCTCCCAAGCAGCTGGGACTACAGGCATGCACCACCACAAATGCGCCTGGGACTACAGGCAGGCGTGCGTGCGTGCGTGCGTGCGTGCGTGTGTGTGTGTAATGTGGAGGATGTCCTTATGTTGTCCAGGATGGTCTCAAACTCCTGAGCTCAAGTGATCCTCCTGCCTGAGGCCTTCTAAAGTGCTGGGATTGCTAGGATTACAGGAGAGAGCCACCACACCCAGCGTGACCTTGGTTTTGACCCTGAATTTCTAGATACAACACCAAAGGCATGATCCATGGAAGAAATAATTGATAACAGAACCTTACCAAAATTAAAAAAAAAAAACAAAACTGCTCTGTGAAAAACACCATCAAGAAAATGCAAAGACAAGCCAAAGACTAGAAGAATCTATTTGCAATAGACACAGATAAAGGACTGCTATGCAAAATACAGAAAGGATCCTTAAAGCTCAACAATAAGCAAACAACTTGATTAAAAAATGGACAAAAGACGTATAAACATTTAACTGAATACGATATACAGATGGCAAATAAGTGTATAAAAATGCTCAATATCCTGTTATTAGGGAATTGCAATATAAACCGGTAAGATACCACTACACAGTAGACACCGTTTGAATTAAAGGGATGGCCAAAACAGCAAATACTGACAACACCATATTCTGGCAAAGATGTGGAACAATAGAAACTCTCATTCCAGGTGGGAATGCAAAATAGTACAGTTGCTGGGGAAGATAATTTTTTTTTTAAAACAAAACTAAATATATTCTTAACAATCCAGAATTACATTCCTTGGCATTTATCCAAAAGTAAAAAATTCTTATGGCCACATGAAAACCTGGACAAGGATATTTATAACAGCCTTTTTCATAATTGCCAAAACTTGAAAGCAACCAAGATATATTTTAGTAAGTAAATAAATAAACCTTGCTACATCCAGACAAAGGAATATTATTCAGATCTAAAAAGAAATGAGCTATCAAGTCATAAAAAGACATGAAGGAACCTTAAATATGTATTACTAAGTGAATCAAGTAAATCTGAAAAGGCTATCCCTTGTAGGAATTCAACTATATGACATTCTGGAAAAGACAAAACTATAAAGGCAGTAAAAAGATCAGTGGTTGCTAGGGATTGGGAGGAAGAAATGAATAGAATATTAGGGCAGTGAAAATATTCTATGTGATACTAAAATGGTAGATACCTATATTATACATTTACCAAAACCCACAGAATATACAACACTAAGACTGAATCTAATGTAAACTATGGACTTTTGGTGATACTGATGTGTCAGTGTAGGTTCATCAATTGTAAGAAATACACCATTTTGGTTGGAGAGATCTATAGTGAGGGAGACTGTGCATATGAGGGTGCAGGTGGGCAGAGAGCATATAGGAATCCCTTCTGCCTTCCACTCAATCTTGCTGTGAACCTAAAACATCTATAAAAATAAAGTTGATTTTAAAAAGCAGAAAATATTAGAACTTAAAATATTTGTAAGTTACTCCTCACATTTTAGATGAGAGGAAGTGGACTGTAAAGTGCTAGGTGACTTGCCAAAGGATGAACAGGTCATTAAAGACAAATTATTGAATAGAAACTTGACTATTTTACTGTCATTCAAGTCCCTGCTCACCACTAATACAGGACAGATGTTGTTAAATATCTTTTCTATACTGGCTGAATTCTACTGACCTTTTAGGCTAATCTACATCTCCATGGTTCTAGCATACTTCCCAAAATAATACTATCCAACATCGATTTGTTGTCTTGATCACCATAACTTTTACACTGAGTATCGTACAACTTAGGAAATAAATTTAATTCAATTGTATGCTCTCTGTGATGCAACCTTTTCATTTTTCAATAGTCTTATTGTAGTATAAACTCTTTTTAAAATAAGTAAGCTATTTTAAAAGTTGATCGAAGGCTTACATATAGTCGATACATATTAGAACCTAAACTGATGCACTGAATCTTGCGTGGCTTAAGAAATAGTTATATAATCAGGAAAATCTACAGAATGAGACCTTCACTAAAAGGAATTTATTGCTAAAGTTGAACATGGGCTGATAACATGATTCAGCATCCAACAAGAAAAGTGTACTGCTTATTTAAAACCAGTGTTTGGATATTAAATGCAATAGTATATAGTACTGTGTGATAGGTATAAGACAGGAATAAAATTACTTCATTATAAATAATTCTTTCTTTATATAAGATAAACAAAATTGATGTTTATTGCTTTGATAGCACTTTTAAAATGATTAAATTTTTAAATCATTAAATATTTCTAAAAAGATGGACAACCAAATATACAATATATATTAAAGAGCTACTAAGTTAATTCAATTTCTAAAGGCATCTTAACAATTCATATATACACTTAACTGTTTACTTGAATTTGATTTTTATTGTCTCCTCTGTTAATTGATTTATAATATAGAGAATTAGTCTTAAGCTGAAGAAAATATAGAAAAGAAATGTAAGTGAAGAAGAAGGTAAGTTTTTGTCACATTGTTTGGATTACACTGAGACTTACAGAAAAGGTTTTTTAAAAAAAAAAAAAAAGCATACAGCTTCCCAATGATCCCTTAACCTTGTTTAAACAAGTGTAAACATCTTACACAGTTTTTATGTAAGGAAAAACTATGATCAAACCAGAAAACATTGCTGTAGTACTAATAACTAAGCTATAAACCTTACTCATATTCCTAAGTCATGTACATTTTTTGGCCCATGATTCCTTCAAGTATTCTGTATATTTTTTACTGTATTTCCTTAATTTCTGCTTATCTGTTCCCCTCCATCCTTATCAGTAATATTGAAGACATTGCCTCAATTTAGGTCTGCTGATTTATCATACATTTGAGTTATGTAAATGTATGTGTTTACATACATAATATAGTCCTGTGTATATCACTGTGTGTTCATTAACAATGTTTATATTTAATTGCATACACATCTTATTTTATCCAAATCGATAGTACTACTGTGATTTGTGTTCTTAACAATGTATATTGAAAATCCTTCCTCTTCAATAAAGTTCTTTTTATATTTTCTATGACATTCAAAAATTATATTATTAAAGTCATGGTGTCTCAAAATGGAATCAGAGAAGTTGTCTTTTTACTGAAATATAATCAGTATTGAATAATATATTTTCTTATTCTTTGAAGTTTATAAAACCAACTTTACTTTTTCCTATTTGTTGATAATATCCCCAAGATTCCCCAGATATCCACAATTAAAAATTTTCTCTTGTCCCTCAGCATAACTCAAAAATGTTTCACTGATGATTTGTTAAGATTTTCTATTTTTTTCCAAACACACACACACACACACACACACACACACACACACACACTCATGGCTTCTAACACTTCTTTTACATCCTTTCTTGTTTTGGGGTAAGTCTCCTTATTTCCTGTTTTAAAAATATATTTCAGGTCCATACCAAAGGCACACAGTGCAAAAAGCAGGGGAGTGATTCTGAATTAATGAAATAATGCCCTGCTTAAGTTAAACCACACAGACAAAATTAGAAACTCCCAGAGCCAATGTTTGTTCTGACTTGTCCTCAAATCACAGCTGATGAAACACAAGTTAAACAGTCAATCAGAGTAGAGTGAGTCAGATTTTCTTCCCTATACCTTTGAAATGTGGAACAGAGAGACACAGAGATTTGAGTCCCACTAATTAAAGTGGCTCTCAAACTTTAATATACCTATGGATAACCAAAGGACTTGCTAAAATGCAAATTCAGATTTAGGATACAGAGAGCAGTTCTGCCTTTCTTGTAAGCTCTTAAGCAGTGTTGAGGCTGCCTTTAGCCAGACCACATTGTTAATAGCAAGTATATATATTTACCAGAATGTTGATAAATTCTTTGCTGATGCTCTTGAAGTGTCCAGGTTTTCTCCTTCCTTTTTTCTCTTCTAATTGCTTGAGACAGCTCACCATCTCTTTAATAAATTCATCTTTTTTTTCTATTGTACTTAAAGTAAGTTTTATCTAAAGGTTCATTCATTTGTATTTCATTAATTATATGAACTCCTATAATTATTTTATAGGAAAATAGAGTAATTATAGCTAAATAAAAAATATATTTTAAAAAATAACATGTTCTTAAATGTGATGTATAAACCCAAATTATTTTTTTTCACTTTAAACAGAATCAGGTTTTTGTGATTACAAAAAAAAAAAGTCAAAACCAAGAATACTAATTAATGCCTACTGCATGTGTACCTTAGTATTGTAGGTATTCACAATGAGCTTTATTTAATTTCCCCTATTCATTACATTACAGAGCAGTAAATGCATTAACAAAGAAATTACAACTCTAGCTTCCCCTGAAAGTACTCACTCTGAGTGTCTGTTAAATTAAGGTAAACCAATTTATTTCTCTTCCTACATGACTTGTTGCACCCAAGCTCAGTTTCTCTAATACCTGTAGTCCTATTTACACCATGCTGTCTCACAATGATATCTGACATTTTTGAGGCACAAGTGAGCATCAAATAATCAAGTACAGTAGTACTTATAAAAAATCCATACCATACTTTGGGGGGGCTGAGGCGGGTGGATCACTTGAGGCCAGGAGTTGGAGGCCAGCCTGACCAACATAATGAAACCCTGTCTCTACTAAAAATATAAAATTAGCCAGATGTGGTGGTGGGCCACTGTAGTCCCAGCTACTTGGGAGGCTGAGACAGGAGAATCGCTTGAACCTGGAAGGTGGAGGTCGCAGTGAGCTGAGATCACACCACTGCACTCCAGCCTGGGCAACAGAGCAGAACTCCGTTTCAAAAAGAAAAAGAAAAAAAAAATCCATACCATAAATCTCTATGTAGGGAATATAAAGAATATATAAAGGATAACATTCTAATATGCATGTCAATGAGTCTTTCCCTCATTGCTTGAATTCAGGAGAATATAATTTTGACACAATTTTTAATCTCATTAGGAAAAAAACTGTAAAACACTTAATTTTTAATTGTAGAATAACCATACAATGGGGAAAAAGTTACTGAATATTGTAACAATATTAATAGCTCAAAGTACACAGAAAATACATATTTATGTTTATTTATTTTAACATCTCTAGAGTCTATATAACACAACAGAAACAGCTTCTTATAACTCAAAATGAAATGTAATGTTTACAATATTTTTGCATTCTAATTCCATGTTATGACTACTGAAAAATTCTAAAAATAACTCTCAGAAGTGTCAAATTTTTGATCTGGATATTTGCTGCTTTTGCTATCAGGAAATCTATCTTTCTGGTAAAATATTACAGTAACTTTTCTTAAGTACAATGCTTCACAACTCTCTCCCTATACATGGTTTGAATGGAGTTGCCATAATCACTAGCTAATTGGTGAGCTTTGATTGGCCTAAATCATGCAGAGTGACCTAAAAGGACTGGTTCAAGTGTGGCCTACTGAACCATTAGGGGCCTATGAGATCTGCATTCAGGACTGTTGCTCCTCTCTTCAGTGAAGAGAAGAGTTCTCTTTGTACCGACACTTGAGGAGCTTTTAAAAATAGGGATGTATGGGCCCTCTGCCAGACCTATTAAGAGAGAATCTAAGGAGCTAGGTTTAGGTCGGGGTTGTTTTTAAAAAGCTCCTTCAGTAAGTCTAATAAGCATTCCGGTTTTACTCATTCACTGATTCATGGTGTAGATTTTCTCACAGCCTCTTTCCATTACGTAAAACTTGAGTGTGAAAACAACGTAGAGGACAGAACCAAGACATAAAAGGAAATGGAGTCTTGACAATGAGATATAAATCCATGTCTGAATTCAACATTACTGCAAAAACTTTGTCACTGCTTTACAATGAATTCTTTTCTGATGTAAATGAGTTCAAGTTGGATTTTGTCACTTTCGACAAATAGGCCTAATATATAAATAAAAAACATTTTAAATACTTTTAACTCTTTTATCACTGTTTCCTTAAGATGTTTTAAATCAATTTAAAAATATTAATATAGTAATTTTCAATAAATAATGCTATAAAATAAAAACCAGAGTTACTATATATATACTCCTATGGTCTCATCAATTACCCCATACAATTGAAATTGTGATTGATCCTAAGAATTGCAACTCATTTACAGTCTAATTATATTTTTCTTCCGAGTCTCACAAAATAAATGATTTTGTGTGTTTTGATATTAGATGAATAAAAGAGTGTAATTTAAAGGGGGACAGGTTAAACTCATTTTATTTGTTCAGTTTAATTGATTTATGAGTTTCATAGCCATATTACGTTCTCAAAAATTTTAAAATATTTATGATAGACTCATAGCAACTGTAAGTCATCTTCATATGACAAGTCTTTTTTCTATATCATATCTTTCAAAAATCAAAGAGGCCTGCAACTATATGAACAGTCTTATAATACCTACTAATAATCATTTGACTAAATAAGCACATATCTAAATTAATGCAATTCTAAAATTTACAGTGGGATTTTTCCTTTTCTCTCCCTTATGCATTCATTCCATATTATTGTTTCATGGCCACAACACTTGTTTGTACCAAGAATACTAGGTAAACTGAAAAATATATGTATTTTTATGTAAATAAAAGGATAACAATTATGCCATGCAAAAATCTTTGTTAGGCACAAATATTGTTCTAATTTGTTCCAAAACCTGAGGTCAAATGGAAATTTTACCAACTTATTTATAAAGCAATTATTTTATCTTTGAAATATAATTCTATCATTTTTAATTGATTCATAATTTGTAACAATGATTAGTATATATCTATGATACCTAATCATTATAGAACTGTTCATGGTTATCACAGATGCTAAAAAAAAAAAGATAAATGTTATTCTTGTTCTGTTTCAGTTATCCATTCCTACATTTGGAAAAGCTCCAATAGTTTATAGTTTAGGAAAACAATGAGTTATTATTTCTCATGTTTCTGTAGGTCAGAAATTTAAGTAATGCTGGCCTGGGCAGTTCTGTTCCAGTTGGTGTCAGACCTTACTCGTATTCAGCTGGTATTCAACTTGTAACTGAAATGAACTAGTCTAGAAATATGCAAAACATACACATTCTTCATGACACAAATCTATCCAAAAACAGTATTAGCAAAAAGCCAAGAATTGCATCATGCAAATTAGGTACAGGTACAGAAACACTTCCCTAGGGAAAATTATTCAGTTGTACCTTCTCAGTTTAGCTCTTCTTGTTCCAGAGTTTACAACGCAAGTTACTTGAAGTTTCTCTAAATCTATCTGTAAAAAAAGAAATTATTTTTCTCCCTTACTCTACCACATAACATGATAATGAGGCAGGAACGAGGAAAAAAAAAAATCACAGAAGCTCCCAAGAAAAAGGTGAATGGAAGCATATAGCAGTCAATGGTCCACATCTGTTTTGAAATCCAGTTATGCACATATTGTTAGAGATTTCTACATCCAGAGCAGGGAATAGCTTTTAATTAAGGCCCTATTTTCTCTCTGGAAATGCACTTCCACAGCTATTAGCACTACTTTCTCAGAGTTGGTTTCTGCTCTTTGAGTTCACTCTTAATGTTTTAATGAAAACTAGCCTATGTTTACAACTATCTTTCTCAGCTACTTTCTGCCCTTAAAGGATAAGAGGCCCAGATTCCAATTTTTTTTTCATCTAACACTTCCCCTTTTATTCTAAGCTGTTAATTCTTTCACTAATACAATTCTCTTAAAAACATTGTTGATTTCAATGAATAACATTGGGATTCATTCAACCTCCCAAAAGACGCATCTATAATTTATCTTGAGACAAACAAACCTCTACTGTCAGCAGATAAGGCTTTCTTTGGACAACACCATTTAGATTCTTAGAATCTATTTTGTCTAGGTGCAAGAGATTGCACGTGACCACCTTGAATATTCCAAATGTTTTAATAAGGAACTTGCAGGCTCAACTTGTAGTTTTAATTTTACCATTAACCCATATTTTACTAGAGGCACTTTAAATGTTTATCATAAGGCTATTTCCCACTTTGAGAAAAATTTTCTCTTAGGAATAGAAGAAAACTCACAGTTTCCAGCTTAGCAATATTGGCTATGAAATATTTCCTCCAAATTTTGCTCAAAGCTGTATGACCCTATCTTTTGTTAATCTCTCTGGCAGTATCTTATCATTGCCGAGAACCAGCTCAGTCAGGAGACCCCCAACCCAGGCAGTGCTGAAGATAATGAGAAGCAGACACCCAGATAGAACAGCAAAGTGGATCTATCTGGGGGTGGTGGGGGCCAGCAGCCTATTGAGCTGAGAGCCTCAAGGGCTGACAGCATTCCAGGCTGAAGGCATGGAGCAGATTCTGGTCCACGTATTTATTCTCTCTTAAACAGGTGATTATTAACAAACAGGTGTTCCGTCTTTACTCATAACTCAAAAATATACCAAGTGGGCAGCTGTTACCCACCTAC
Source organism: Cheracebus regulus (assembly GCA_963574635.1). Lineage (NCBI taxonomy): Eukaryota > Metazoa > Chordata > Mammalia > Primates > Pitheciidae > Cheracebus > Cheracebus regulus. The sequence goes on from CAUYQU010005364.1 coordinate 11,052, forward strand.
CACTAATTGCAAACTAAAAAATATTTTCCACAAAGGAGCCAAGGGGGCAGGGTAAACAATGTTTCTCACCATATCATAACTGTCATGTATAAACCAACTGGCAATTTGACCATTATATCTGAAAATATATTTAGTAGGTCTCAAATTCATCAGGTGTATTTTCTATTATCCATGTAATGTAGTCAACTGTCTTGTTGGTTTTTCCATCAGAACATAATGTGCCTACTTTGTCTTCAGTCTCCAATATCTTCACTGAATTTACAGTCTCCACCGACAATCTTCTCGGTGTCTTCCTAGACTTTTCTTACTGCTTGATGCCAGAGCCAATGTCACATACATTAGGTCTTTATTAGAGTAACAACCACTTTCAAGGACAGTGGAAACAAATTCACCTCTTAGGAGAATTGGTATGTACATAGAGATAGAGAAAAAAGTTGAATGCTGTCTTTGTAGACTACCACATGATCTATGATAATTGATCATGGCAATTACAAAACTCTACCCTTCTACATAGTGCCAGTTTCACACTATAACATGATCTATGTCTATGTGTAGCTATGTAAAGACATAGTTCTAAAACTGAATGCTAAAAACTGCATATTTGAAAAGTTATTAGTGTGTGGAATCAAAATGCAAGGATAATTTAGGCTTTCTTTCCAAGATGGTTTTGTATATGTTAATATATTGAAATGTACATATACAAACATAGATATATATGTATATAATATAGCATGAATAAACAGTAATATTTAATAACTATTTTCTATTTCTTATTGTAGACTTTGGAATTCAATAATGCTTGAATAAAGTAGTTGTTTAGGTTGTGAAAATAATACCTTCCTTTTTAAATTTCGTCAATTGTATTGTGATATCTTTATCAGACTCACATACACTAATTAGCACGATACATATTTCAAAGCCAATATAAGTATATGAGTGAGAAGCAATATGGTGCAGCAGTGAAGACAGACCTGATTATTTTGAATCCCTCATTCTCAATTTCCTATTGCCATTGCATTGATCAGCTTGCCAATATTATAATAACGCTTTATAATTTTATTTTGTTTTGTTTTTGATTTTTTTCTGAGATGGAGTCTTGCTCTGTCACCCAGGCTGGGGTGCAATGGTGTGATCTTGGCTCATTGCAGCCTCTGCCTCCCGGCTTCAAGCAGTTCCCTAGTCTCAGTCTCCCAAGCAGCCGGGATTACAGGTCTCCACCACCATGCCTGGTTAATTTTTGTATTTTTAGTAGAGATGGGGTTTCACCATGTTGGTCAGGCTGGTCTCCAACTCCTGACCTCAAGTGATCTGCCGGCCACAACCTCCTAAAATGCTTGGATTATAGGCATGAGCCACTGCACCTGGCCTAACACTTAATAATTTTTTTAAAACGAAGCATACTATTTGACACTTAATAATTTACCTGTTGAATAAAATAAGATTTTTTACTGGAAATGGGGAAACCACCAAATCACTACAATCTATAGGATCATATCTGAGAAGCAAGCAGACCTTTCTTAATAAAATCCTATTTTAATTTTCTATAAGATCACATTTCACAAAAATACATTAAAGTATTTTATATAGATATTGGTTGAAATAATGAAAAAGAAGTGCATATATTTATAGCATATCGTTAATGACATTTAAAAATATATCTAATATTTTATATTTAAAAATATGGATTTTAAAATAATATTTTTAAAGTCCAAATGTGCTTCTTCATAAACAGATGTTGACAACACTTTAAACTGAAATTTGTCAAAATTTGAGTATATATTTTTCCTAATGCAGAGATTGAAAAAAACCTAACATTTTCATTTCTGTCTTCAAACAACTTATTAAAAAGGTTAAAACAGAAGCGATCTGTTGGAGTTTCACTGCTTTTGCAAATTTACCATGATTTGTCAGCATATCCATTCTTAATGGGAAGTGACAACATGCAACACAAGTAATTTCAACATATTTTCCTACTATCAGTGGCACACACTATTACTTCTGTTCCTTACAAGTTATGTTTGGCTGAATTTCCCTTGACATTTTATGTCATTTTTTCTTGGTATAATCATTATACTTTAAAAAAAAAAAACTTCACATTATCTCAAAGCTTTTATGCACTATTAAAGACCCAACTAAACTGCCAGAAGTTACAACTTTTCCTTTGCAAATTTTTAATAGATCAGCTAATTTATTAACTATAAGCAAAATTTTGGTCTATAATATATCCACTCAGTATTTGAAATGAATAAATCAAGAGCTAAAATTCCAGCACTCTAAGAAATATTAGAATAAAAGTCTATTAAATAATAAATCTAACACTTATTTTGGAGAGTCCGAATTTTCATTTTTGTGTTTCTCTTCTCAATTTATAGTTTACAACAGAGCTCCAACTAACTTTAAGTCCCATGACAATGTTCCATGTTATTAAGTCTATGTGATTTGAGAGAAATTAGTCAGAACCAAGTATTTGGTTTGGTATATTTAGCTGCAATTACATGTATGGAATTTTTCTAACATAAATTGGATTAGTTTTCATTATTAAGTACACATTACAGTTTCCATTTTATAATACATACATATAAGTTTTCAAGATCAAATAAACATAGATCCATGAAAGGTAACAAAAGAAACCCCAAACTCATGGTAATAGTTTGATTAGCACTCCCTTAAAATAGGTAGTGTATTTTATTAAATGTATTAATTTTTCAGATGATACAGTTTAGATAGAGATTAAAAATATGACAGGAAGTATGTTCTGAAGAAATAAATACAGGAAACAATGGGAGAATGCATAAAAAGTATTTGGAGGATACACATTTAATCAATCCAATTGCTTCAAAATTATCCTCTAGATCAAATTTGTTTGAATATATCTTGTGAATAATACTAAATTTGACTAATGCTATTTTGAAACCAATTTGTGCAAGGCATTATGCTAGAAAAACAAATTAATTCAATCAACTCTATATAGCACCCAAGGCAAAAATTATCATCCTCTTTTGGTAGATGAGGAAGCTGAGGTTTAAGCTGACATTGAATGAATACATTCAAATCTAAAAACTTCTGTTCAGGATTTATTGAGAAATATGAGATTTAATCTTTTCAATAACTCTTTTTAATAAAGTCAGAAACAAAGGAAGAAATCTAATTCTCTGCAAGTCGATGCTCTAGCTTTCCACTTTCAGGCTGATGGCTAGTAATATTACCTACTGGATATTCTCTAATTGATTCATATAAAATTTAGTTATTAAAGTGAAATGCAGAGACCACACAAAATCTTCCAAGTACATATTTTACAGAAGCTTTACTAAAAGACTGCAAAACCTTGTAAGCAAATAAAATGACCTTTAATAGGTGAATGGATAAATAAATCATGGTACCTTCAGACAAAGATATTTCCTTTTATTCTGAGCTAAAAAAATGAGTTATCAAGTCATGCAAAGACATAGAGGAATCTTAAATGGATATCACCAAGTGAGTAAGGACAATTTGAAAAGGCTATATACTGTAAAACTACAACTATATGACATTCTGGAAAAGTCAAAACTAGAAATCCAGTAAAATAGTCAGTAGTTGTTATAGGCTTAAGCTGGGAGAGCATGATGAACAGGTGGAAAGCAGGATTTTCAGGTAGTGAAAATGTCAGTAGAATACTATAATGATGGATACAAGTCATTACACATTTGTCAAAATCCATAGAATGTACAACACCAAGAGTTAACCCTAATGTAAACTATGGACTCTGGGTGATGACGATGTGTCAATGTTGGTTCATAAATTATAACACATGCACCACTCTCGTGGGGGAGGCTATGACTGTGTGGAAAAGGAGGTTTATCGAATATCTGTAACTTTCCATTCAGTTTTGCTATGAAGTACAAATCATTCTAAAAAATAAATCTATAAGAAAATGAAATGCAAAAACAGAAGCCTCTGGTAATAATACAAAAACCTGTCTCTCTCTTTCAAAAATTAAAACCCTGAAAGCAGGTTTTCAAAAATTAGCTTTAGTAAGTGTTTTACATTTTTGGTAGCTTTCAATGTGAATTTAAAAAGCAATTGCAGCACAGCTATTTGGAATAATGATGCTTATCTTGACTTCTAATAGTTTTCTTATTGGTAGGCCAAGCACAGAATAAAAAAACTTCTGTTTTGACTTTCAATATGGAAACCAGTGTATAAGCCATGGAATATTGGAAATCCTTCAGAAAAATACATCCTATATAAGAGTTAACATTTCTCTCCTGAAATTCGATTATGTTCTTTACTTGTGTATTTTTTAAATACAGTCAGTTTCATAAGAAATTGGCACCAGTAGTTCTATAGTTTTTTATATATCACTTCAAAAATTCCAATTAAAGTCATTAAAATTTACATATTAATATTGTCAGAGACAGACAGCAAGCTATTTACATTATTGTTTGTAAAATCCTCACCTCTCCCAATCTTGCCTTCACTTATGAAAAGGCAGCATTATCATTTTCAAATAGTAAATCATTTGATTATAATATGCATGACAATGTGAGTTTACCCAGTTGAGGGTCATGGGGACACCATGGTATAGCAGAAGGGCTCCATCTCCTGGTCCAAGACAGGAGTCTCAGATAGAAACTTTCCATGCGTTTATTACAAATAGGTCAGGAATTGAGGCTTACATAACTTTTTGTCCTAAAACATTGATATTCCCTCCTTAGTTTTCTTTCTTTCACATATGCAAGTACACAAAGCATATTTCTGAGAGACTAATTATTGAAACCTAGGTAGTAATTGCAATCAAAGCAATATGTTTTCACATTTAAATTATCTTTGGTTGATAAGCTGTTTTGACTCCAAACCCCAGTGATTTAGTCACTAATGAGGATTGTTCTCTCTCTGAGGGCTGTAAGCTTAAGTATGTCTTTATGTAGCTGATTTTTTTCCTCTGTCTTAAAGCTCATTAATTAGAAGCTAACTTCCCCCAGTTGTAGCTTTTTAATGTGCTGCTTAGAAGAGCTTTCACTGCTTAGCATTAAAATGTCACTGAATCCAAACAGCTTTTACATTCTCTTAAAGAAAGCATTTTATACCAGCAAAGAACTAAAATAAATTTTGTGTTTTTGAATTCATATGCAGCTTTTTTTTTTCTAATTTCTTTTAAGAAGTGTAGAAACTATTTTTGCAATTTATGATTTTTCTGCCTAGCATAATCCTAGAACAAAGATGGTATACCCTGGGCAAGGTGTACCATAACTGTTAATTTAAGCCCATCAATAGCTCCCAATGAGTGCTTCTTATCACCATACATCATAATCTACTTTCTTTTATAAAGTTTATCTTAACCATGCTTATTTCTAGACCCTGCACATGTGCATACAATCATGTTTATGCTCACAGTCAGACACTACTGTTATCTTTTGTTCCTACCATTTTTTCACTCTCATTTCTCACTCCCAGCTGTTTCTGTCATAGGCAATAATATAAACTGTGCTGGATGTGTGTTATTTTACTCATGTTTTTATAAAAAAAAATGTAGTTTTCTGTGCACATATTTTAAATGTTTCTAACTGTATTATTTTTAACACTATATTCCTGTTGCTATTTCATCATGTCATTCCCTACAAAACTATCCTTCACATTTGGCTTTTATATCTGACAGTATTGGACATAATTATTGTCTCCTACTCCCTGCAAGCATACATACTCACACACTTGTCTCTGATAAATGTTCATAAATATAAACTCTTATGGAGTGCTATGAAAATTTCTCCGGTTCATACACAAGAGTGATGGTTGGTTCTTATGGTTAGAGCATTATTAATTTGAATAAGCTTTGCTCTCCAGAATGCCCGGAGCAGTCTATATTTACATGAATAGTGCATTGGGCTCATATCTACAACACTAATTATCCAGTTTTATAATTTGCTAAATTGTCTTAAAATATACCTTTCTTCCTTCCTTTCTCTTTCTTTGACAGTGTCTCGCTCTGTTGCTCAGCCTGGAAGTGACATGATCACAGATCAGTGCAGCCTTGAATTCCCCAGCTCAAGCAATTCTCCCATCTCAGCCGCCCTAGTAGCTGGGACCACAGGTGGGCACTACGACATCTGGCTTTTTGTTTTGTTTTTGTAGAAATGCAAACTCCCTATGTTGCCCAAGCTGGTCTTGAACCCCAAGGTTCAAGAGATACTTCTGCCTCGGCCTTTCAAAATGCTGAGATTACAGGTGTGAGCCACCATGCCCAGCTGAGATACACATTTCTAATTATGAAATAGCTCTTCGTATTTATGCAGCAAATTTGATTTCTTTTCAAGTTACTTCATTACATCTTTGGTTTACTTATTGAATAAGCTGTTGGTTTGTAGGACTCTATTGTGTTTTCTTGATTTTAATCTTTTAACATTATTAGACATTTTGCATATTTTCTTCCAACAGGTCATCTTTGTTATATTTGTTCCAGGTATTGTCCTTTTAACTGAATTGTTTTATTTTAATGTATTAGACATGTCAACTTACTATGATGTGGTTTTCTTTAAAAAAAAAATGTTCTTCTATTCCACAATTCTCTTATCCTCATAGTTTCAACTTTCTAATTTGGATCTTTATCTTAAAGTAGACTGCAGTCTACTTTAATATGTTACTCTGTGAGCAACCACATTTAAATGGACAATACAGCATCATGCAGTAAATTTCTCAAAGCACAAGTTATAAGTAGACCTCTATATCTATTAGAGGGTCTTGGACTGGATCAAATAGCCAGCATTCACCAGCTTTTGTTTGTTTTGTTTTTGAGACAGGATCTTGCTCTGTTGCCCAGGCTGGAGTGCAGTCATGTTATTGCAACTCATTGCAGCCTTGACATCCTGGGCCCAAGTGATCCAGCTACTTCGGAGGCTGAGAGATGGTAGGAACTACAGGCACATACCACCATACCTGGCTAAATTTTTGTGTTTTCTATAGAGATGGGGTTTCACAATATTGCCCAGATGGATCCCAAATTCCTGGGCTCAAGCCATCACCCTCATTTGGCCTCCCAAAGTGCTGAGATTATAGGCATGAGCCAGTGAGGCCAGCCTTGACCATTTATTTATTTGTTATGAAATATATTACTATTTTATTAAAGCCTCCTTGCTAGACTATAGAATTTTTTAGAAGAGTTGAGGCAAGTATTAATTTTGAAACTGCAAACTAAGAGCAAGTTTAAAATAATACAAATTAACATGAAAATCCAAATCCATAATACCCCAAAATTCTGTATCATTTTTAAACTGGAAAATTAAATGCTCCCGCTGGTTATTCACAATGTACAATTTCATAAGTTAAAGGAAATGCCTTAAATGCAAGTGGCAAAATTATCGGATATTATAATATCTGTGCAACTCCTTCCAACCTCATCTAACTTTCAGTAAAACTGATTGAGTGTATACATGTTTAAGATGGAAATTTCCATCTAATATAAATTTGAAATAATTTTGAGAAGAATTTGATACAGGGGGAAGAGTATATTTTTTTAAAGTCTAAAAGTTATAGATGGTATGGGAAAGTAATGTTACTCATTTGTGAGAACATAAGAAGCATATTTGTTAGATTGTTTTAGATATTGCCATTCCAAGTTGTTTAGATTGTTTCAGATGGTGAGCTCAAAACTATCGAAGAAATTAGCAGACTAATATATGAGAATTAATCTGTCAGCCTGTAGCGAAAGGTTTACATGGACCACTTAAAACAGCATGGCAAGATAAATATATACATAACTAAATAAAAGTTATCTATCTATCAACATACTTTATTGAAAGTATGACATGCCAGGGAAATTTTCAGGGAATAGGGAAATAATTTTATTAACACATATAATTCTTATCACAAAAAAATGTTATCTTCTACTTTGGGAGAAATAGACAATAGATACATAAATAGTCATACACTAGTCACAATTTTTGCAAAATGAAATGAGGGTATAAAGAGACCTTTGAAATACCTTTGAAAAAAGGTATTTCAAACATTTTAGAAAATGTTCACTGAGAAAATATAGTCCTAAACCAATTGAAACCACCATCTTTGTTACTGAAATCCACAACTATATAAAAGCCTGTTAATTTTTGATAGCTAATCTACATGGGAAGCAAGCTCTTCTTTGCCTTAGATTCTGTTAAAAACTTGATAGGAAGAAAAAAAAATTTGACAGAAATAAAGGATGGAGTTCAGGGTCAGACCGTCCAATGACTAAAAATTAGCAAGACTTGGATCCTTAAGTCCAATGACTTTATCTTATTAATTCAGCAGCCACATTTGCAATCTAGACATCTCAATTGGTTCACTAGATATTAATCCAAAATTGCTGGTCTCCAAGACAGATATTTTCTCCATCTACAGTGAAAAGGCTAATAAATTGAGAATTAATTTCTAGTCTTAATCTCTTCAACTTTCACTGATTCAATGGTAGATCTTACCACTGCTTAAGGAAAGCTCAAGTCAAAACACAACCACCAAAGTCAGTGAAAACAAGTTTTGACAAAAAGAGTATCTTTAACTCTGATGTCTCTTGCTGAACCAGATGAATTATCCAATCCAAAATTGTTGCATACTCCTGAGCTTTATTTAATGATTCCAGTTTGATAGAACAAGTTTGTTTTTATTTTATGACCACAGTAAATTGTGTAATTGATCATATTTCAGTTCTTTGCATTAACTGCTATACAGAACACAGCCAAATTTGCAGCCTATTTCAAGCAAGAGTAAAACAAAAGAAAGAAAAGCAAATTACAGCATATTTTTCTGTACTAATCTTGAATTAGCCTTTTTATTTTCTAATTTTGCAATACATGTCTCAATTTTCAAAATAATGTATAATGCAATCATCTATTTTACTTTTTAAATAGTTCTGAAAAGAGTATCAGATGAATAAGCAAAGAGAGAGGCTGAAATTGTGGTCTTTCAAATCATATTAGATTAAAAGCTACTAATATTTAAGGTCAGTCTTCATCTTTAAAATTATTTAAGATTTTTCCTGAGGTGAAATTTTTTATGAAAAGGCTTTATTAAATATGTCTATAATTTTTCTGCCAGAGTAGCTGATTTAATTGAAGTCTCATTTAAAAGTAATTCATGGTACAAATGGATTTTCCTTTATCCCTGTGCTTATTAGGACTAATTAGGACAGCTCTTAGTTTTTACATTAATTAAAAACTGTATTTAGAGCAAAAAAAATGAACATAGATAAAATTTTTTCTCACACTATCAAGAAATTTTAATATTAATAAAAATAAGCAAAAGTTAGTGATTTTATAAAACAGAGCAAATGATCTTATCGTTTACTTCATAATGGTGCCACTGACAGCCTTATCAGATAACCTGATTTATCAATTTCTGTCTTTTAATCCCTCAAATCTGATTTTGGAGATGCCAGCATTTGAGTTAATTTTAGAAAGGACACATAAAGCCAATTCCAATTTTTCTTTTAAGACAAAACTTTTTTTCTTTTTATACTTTAATTTCTGGGGTACATGTGCAGATCTTCCAGGACTGTTCATAGTATACACTTGCCATGGTGGTTTGCTGCCTCCATACCCCCATGCCCTACATTAGGTATTTCCAGCAATGTTATCCCTTCTCAATCTCCCCACACCCCCTCACCACTATCCCTCCCCTAGCCCCCAACCGCCCAACAGACTCCACTGTGTGATGTTCCCCTCCCTGTATCCATTTGTTCTCATTGTTCAACACCCACCTATGAGTGAGAAAATGCAGTATTTGGTTTTCTGTTCTTGCAATGGTTTGCTGAGAATGATGGTTTCCAGATTCAGCCATGTCCCTGCAAAGGACATGAACTCATCCTTTTTTATGATTCCATGATGTACATGTGCCACATTTTCTTTATCCAGTCTATCACTGATGGTCATTTGAGTTGGTTCCAGGTCTTTGCTATTGTAAACAGTGCCTCAATGAACATACATGTGTGTGTGTCTTTACAATAGAATGATTTGTAATCCTTTGGGTATATACCCAGTAATGAGATTGCTGGATCAAATGGTATTTCTATTTCTAGATCCTTGAGGAATAGGCACAGTGTCTTCCACAAGTGTTGAACTAATTTACACTCCCACCAACAGTGTAAAGTGTTCCTATTTCTCCACATCCTCTCCAACATCTGCTGTCTCCTGATTTTTTTATTGCCATTCTAATTGGCATGAGATGGAATCTCAATATGCTTTTGATTTGCATTTCTCTAATGACCAGTGATGCTGGGCATTTTTTCATATGTTTGTTGGCCACATAAGTGTCTTCTTTTGAAAAGTGTCTGTTCATATCCTTTGCCTACTTTTTGATGGGGTTTTTTTTTTTCTCTCGTAAATTTTAGTTCTTTGTAGATTCTAGATATTAGCCCTTTGTCAGATGGGTAGCTTGCAAAAATTTTTTTCCCGTGCTACCTGACTTTAAACTATATTACAAGGCTACAGTAATCAAAACAGCATAGTACTGGTATCAAAACAGAGATGTAGACCAATGGAACACAACAGAGGCCTCAGGAGTAACATCACACATCTAAAATCATCTGGTCTTTGACAACTCTGACAAAAACAAGCAATAGGGGAAGGATTCCCTGTTTAATAAATGGTGTAGGGAAAACTGGCTAGCCATGTGCAGAAAGCTGAAACTGGACCCCTTTTACAAAAATTAACTCCAGCTGGATTAAAGATTTAAACATAAGACCTAACACCATAAAACCTCTAGAAGAAAACCTAGGCAATACCATTCAGGACATAGGCATAGGCAAGGACTTCATGACTAAAACACCAAAAGCAATGGCAACAAAAGCCAAAATAGACAAATGGGATTTAATTAAACTTAAGAGCTTCTGCACAGCAAAAGAAACAATCATTAGAGTGAACCAGCAACCAACAGAACCAAAAGACAAAACTTTTCTGAAGAGATGAGGCAATTTAATTATTCCCAATGGAAATTATTTTTCTAAGTCTTCTTAAAACCTTGAGAATGTGTTATGCTAAGTTTGTGGGTTTTTTATTTTTTATTCTTTTAGTTTGGCATTGATCATTATCATGAAACACAATGTGAATCTCATTAACACAAGTAATTGAAGAGACTGTCATTGGTAAATTAATGAACAAATTACTTAGGCTGATTTACAAAACAACCATTATTTGGCTCTCTTGAATATTTTATAAATAAATGCCTAGGTTACTGACCTTTTTTAAACGTTTTCTTTAGATGTCTGATTTTACATAAAAATGTCTGTAAGCTAAGAGGTTTGGGCAGTTCAAAAAAGGGGCCAAATATTTCTTTGTGATAAAAGAAAACCAATCGTTTTTCTGAATGCTACATATTCCCTTTTAATTCTGCTCCAATGTACATGATAGCACAAGATGATCTACCCTTAACCTCCTGCTTTAAAAAGATTGGTCTTTTTTTTTCTTCTAACCTTTCTATCATAATTCGACATAGTACTTTGCCCTTAATGCGTTAACAATTTAGGGTGAATGACTGCTGATGTTTATGGAATACATACAATGTTCTAAACACTGGTATACCAAAATTTTCACAATTGTTATGAGAGTGGTATTACTATTATTGTTATCTTTTAGGTGAGGAAACTGAAACATAGAGAGTTTGAATTGTGAACATGCCAAAAGGTCACAGAGATTTGCTTCCAGTCTACATGAGGGATACCCTATTTTATCATCTCTGATTTCTACCTCCCACAGGTACATTGCCATTTTGGTCATTCACTTGGGTGCTCTACAATCTGTAGCTTCAAGACAATTACTGCAAACCCTCCTTCCCTAAACCTGATTGCATGAGTATTAGATTTGCTATCCAATTCTTGTCCAGGGCTCCTATCCTATTTCTTCTTTATATTAAAGAATGATTAAAAATTTTTAGTGAAATCAAATTGGAAAAAGCACAAAATTTCCTAACTCTGCCAGCCTTCTTTTCAAAACTGATAGATATGAAATTATGGCATATGAAGAGAGGTTACCTGTTTCAAATCAAACCTAAGTAAGTAAATGGGAGATACATACCAGAGATAGAAAAGGAAGACGGCTTTATCTGTAGATGTAAAAAGGTAAAAGCAATTTGTTCAAAATTACTAAAACATTCACTGGTTTACCCAGACTATTACATTTTCTGTTTACATGGATTTCTCCCACATATGCCTTTGTTCTGTTCTTTATCCATCATACTAAAATCACTCTCTCTGCCTGTACTTAGGTGTTTTTGTCAAAGTGGACTTGGAAACTCTGAAATTACTGATATAAAGATTTTGCTTTGCTGTATCTAAAAAAATTACAGAAACTAGGCTGCCTTCTTTTTGTTTCTGTATGAATTAATGTAAAATATCTCCAAAAGTAATACTATTAAAAGGGAAACAATATTCAAGTAACATATATGTAGTTCCAGGCATTTATTGGCCCCTAGAGGACACAAACCATGGCTTCTGAATCTATTTATAAGTGGTGTTATCTTGCATAATATCCAGACCACTGTTGACCATTTAATAAATAGTTGTGGAGTAGGTGAATTTAATAACCTTACAATTACTTAGCTGTGATAATTGTTGCCCTAATTTAAACTCCAAAGAGATATATTGCTAATGAGAATTTACATTGTGCAAAATTAGGATGGCTAGTGGTGCTGTGTAATTGTTTTGAATCTTAGTTTGTACACTTGGTTGAGTACAACACACATTAAAAAAAACTCTATATTTTCAGCTCTCACCCAATGTTCTGTAGAAAACAGAACCTAAAAGAAACTTATGTGGCATTATTTCATTGAGAAGTCAATCCCATGAAAACAGAAATGGGAGGGGGATTGAAAAGAAAGTGTGGCCAGAAAGGATAGAGACCACACAGAAAATAGAGTATTAGGAAACTGATTTTCTTCATATCAATCACAGATGTCACTTGGCCTTCAATGATGCCTTCATTGAGGCATTATTAACTATTGTTTTGTAGAACAGTCCATAGAGAGGAGGAGAAAAACAATTTTCATCATCTTGATTCTTCCTGTTATGCTAGTCTGTCTTCTCTCAGTTGGGAGTTTACTCTAATGAGAGTTAGGCTAGGCTTTTCAAGTTGTGGCAGTAAGGTAGTTTCTTAGGCCAAAAGCATAGATTTTCTCCTTGTTCAGAAATGATGGGAAGAACCAATAACATGGCAGTTTAGTTTATCAACCTGGTGCCTGTCTCTAAGTCTGTGGGTTTTGAACTGTTGTGCCTAAGTGTTCTCAGAAGTCACATACAAATGGTCGCTTACTACTTGCTGCATTCATTTATGAAATAGTGGCTATATGGTCCAGAACTTGGAAATTATTGTAGCAATACTGAAGATGGCAATCTTAGGAGTAAGGAGGGAACTGAAGCAAGTAGGGAAGATGGCAGTGCTGAGACAATTAGAGAGACACATAAGATGTGCTTAATACATGCAACTTAATTTTAATTTGAGATAGAATATTATGTATCTATTGCTGAGTAACTATTAGCTTAGATGATGCCAGCAAAAGTGGTAGAGTATGCACCTCCAATGGCCCATCACTCCACAAAAACTTTTAAAAAAATCAAGCAAAAAGGATCAGAATCAGCTTTATCAGAACTCTGTAAAATGAAGAATTACAGACAACAAGTAAATGCTTAATAAATAAAAAGGTAACATAAAAATGATAAGAATGCTATGTGGCATTTTTATTTTCCCTTGTTCTTCTTGACAGCTTGGTGATAGTCTTGAAGCTGGCAGCCAATGTTCCCTGTATGAACTCTAGTATCTTGTTTCAGAGAGAGGAGAGCAGATGTTAAGGACAAATAATTGTGTTTATCTGTTCTACCCTGCCTGGTGCTAGCCAAAAATGACGGACTAAGGCATTTGTCTTTATTTCACCTAACATGAAATTCACTCAGGGTGGAAAAGCAGCAGGTATTCCTTGAAAACCTCTTCAGGCAAACAACCCTCAGATGAAGGAGGAAATGGTTATGGTTGAGATACATAACGGAGCTCCTCAATTCTCATAGAAAAATCTGGGGAGAGAGTTTCTTTGTGAAATTAGAACATCAAAAATACTACATATTCTGGGAAACTTAGGAAGCCACATACATACCCAGTGTAAGAGGCATGCATAGAACAGACTGAGAAGATCCCAAACTTTCAACTCTGTCTGATCTCTAAGACTTACTGAAGGACAAAGTAAAAGATAAGACATAGTTGAAAATGGCCTGGCTAAGTGTTGAAAAAGTGTGCAAACACCATGCCAATCTAGAAAGACAAGGAGATATTTTTCTTTTGCTTATTTTTAAACTATCCTTTTCTCTCTCTTCTCTCACTCTCCTCTCTCCCTCTGGCATTTAAGAAAATATTTGTCAAAATGTAAATTGATTATAATATTAGGAGCAGAGACTCCAAAGACAATGAAAATAATACAATTTTTTAAAAAAAGGTTTAGAAAAGTCACTAAGCAAATAGCTATAGCCCATAACAGGTAAACCAAAAAAAAAAAAAAAGGCTGAAGAGAAAAATCTGAATTTCAGAACCATATTAAAATATTCAGCATCCAAGTTATGAACAAAAAATATAAAGAATGCAAAGGAATAACAAAATATATCCCATTCAAAAAAGAAATTAATAAAACTGCTGGAAGCACAGACATTGTTTGTACTAAACAGAGTTCAAATTAACTATGTTAATTATGCTCAAAGAGCTGAAGGAAAACATGGACAAAGAGGTCAAAGAGCTATAAAAACAACCAGGAGAATATGTGAGCAAATCAAAAACATAAATTATTATAGGAACCAACAGAAAGACCAGTCTTGTTTCAATGAGAAGATTATGAAGGCTTGAAAAACCATAATGGAAGGATGGATTTTGGAGGTGACTACCCAGTCATCATTTTTCTGAAGGACTAGAAATTAAGTCTCAGTAAATTTGCGGTTGCTTCCTCTTTAACCCAGGTTTTGGCTAAATTTCATGGAGCCAAGCTATATGGTGGATTTGGCCCCTGCTATGATTGGGCTCTGTGTCCCCACCCAAACCTCATGTGTAATCCCCAGGTGTCAAGGGAGGGACCTGATGGGAGGTGACTGGATCATGGGGGTGGTTTCCCCCATGCTCTTCTTATACCAGTTAGTTCTCACAAGATCTGGTTGTTTAAAAGTGTTGCAATTACCCACATCTTGTTGCCATGTAAGACATTCTTACTTCCCCTTCACATTCTACCATGATTGTAAGTTTCCTAGGACCTCATAGTCATGCCTCCTGTCAAGCCTGGGCAACTGTGAGTCAATTAGACCTCTTTTCTTTATAAATCACTCAATCTCAAGTACTTCTTTATAACAACGAGAGAAAAAAACTAATACAATTGGTACTGAAAATAGAGGGCATAACTAGAAAGATAACTGAAAATGTGGAAGTGACTTTGGAATTGGGTAATGAGCAGAGGTTAAAACAGTTTGGAGGGCTCAGAAGAAGACAGGAAAATGAAAGAAAGTTTGGAACTTCCTACAGACTTGTTGAATGATTGTGACCAAAATGCTGATAGTGGTATGAACAATGAAGTCCCAGCTTAGGTGGTCTCAAATGGAGATGAGAAACTTTTTGGGAAATGGAGCAAAGGTGACTCTAACTATGCTTTAGCAAAGAGAATGACAGCATTTTACTCCTGCCCTAGAGATCTGTGGAACTTTGAACTTGAGAAAGATGATTTAAGTTATCTGGTGGAAGAAATTTTTAAGCATCAAAGCATTCAAGATTAGATCTGTTTTTTTTTTTTTTCCCTAAATGTGTGCTTTTACATGTGTGAAGAAAGAGATGGCCTGAAATTGGAACTTATGTTTAAAATGAAAGCAGAGCACAAAGGTTTGGAAGATTTGCAGCCTGATCATGTGATAGAAAAGAAAAACCCATTTTCTAGTGAGAAATTTAAGCCAGCTGCAGAAATTTGCATAAGTAGCGAGGAGTTGAATGTTAATAAACAAGACAATGGGGAAAATGTCTCCAGGGCACTTCAGAGATTTTTGTAGCAGCCCCTCCCATCACAGACCCAGAGGCCTAGGAGAGAAAAATGGTTTCAGGCCCAGGGCCCTGCTGTTCCCTGCACACTAACAACATAGCACTGTGTCCCAGCCACTCCAGCCATTGCTAATAGGACCCAAGGTATAGCTCAGGCTATTGCTTCAGAGGGTACAAGCTGTAAACACTGGCAGCTTCCATGTGGTGTTTGGCCTGTGGGTACACAGAAGACAAGAGTTGAGGTTTGGGTATCTCCAGCTAGTTTTCAAAGGATTCATGGAAACATCTGGATGTCCAGGTAGAAGTCTGCTGCAGGGGTGGAGCCTTCAATAAGAATCTATACTAGGGTAATGCAGAGGGGAAATGTTAGGTTGGAAGCCCCACACAGAGTCCCCAATGGGGCACTGCCTAACGGAGCTGTGAGAAGATGGCCACCATCCTCCAGACTCCAGAATGGTAAAGTCACTGACAGCTTGCACCATGCACCTGGAAAAGCTGCAGCCACTAACACCAGCCTGTGAAAGCAGGCACAGGAGCTGTACCCTGCAGAACCACAGGAGAGGAGCTGACCCAGGCCTTGAGAGCCCACCCCTTGCATCTCCGTG
>CAUYQU010005365.1:0-27021 GCA_963574635.1 Cheracebus regulus
AGGAGTTTGAGACCAGCCAGACCGACATGCTGAAACCCTGCCTCTACTAAAAATACAAAAGTTAGCTGAGCATGGTGGTGCATGCCTGTAATCCCAGCTACTCAGGAGGCTGAGGCAGGAGAATCACTTGAACCTGGGAGGCCAAGGTTGCAGTGAGCCAAGATTGCACCACTGCACTCCAGCCTGGGCGACAGAGTGAGACTCTGTCTCAAACACACACACACACACACACACACACACACACACACACACACACACACACACACACAAATTAGCTGAGCGTGGTGGCAAGCACCTGTAATCCCAGCTACTTGGGAGGCTGAGGTGGGAGAACTGCTTGGAAGGCAGAGGTTGCAGTGAGCTGAGATCATGCCACTGCACTCCAGCCTGGGCGACAGAGCGTGACTCCACCTCAAAAAACAAACAATCTTGTCCAGGAGCTCACAGAATTGTATGGTGCTTCTGAAAATGTAGTTAGCAAAAAATAAAAAAAGAATTACACTAGGCCTTGTAAAAGGTACAAATTCCTGGACCTTGCCCTAGACTTACAGAATTAGAATCATCAGGGTTGGCCCTGGGTAAGTGTGTCTTCAAAAAGTACCCAGGTCAATTCTTTTATATAATAAAGTTTGCAAATTATTGTTCTAGTGCAATGGTTCTCAAACCTTTTTTTTCTTCTTTTTTTGAGACGAGTCTTGCTATGTTGCCCAGGCTGGAGTGCAGTGGCATGATCTCGGGTCACTGCAACCTCTGCCTCCTGGGTTCAAGCAATTCTCCTGCCTCCGCCTCCTGAGTAGCTAGGACTACAGGTGCCTGCCACCATGCCTAGCTAATTTTTGTAGAGATGGAATTTCACCATGTTGGCCAGGCTAGTCTCAAACTCCTGACCACAAGTGATCTGCCCGCCTCGGCCTCCCAAAATGCTGGGATTACAGGCGTGAGCCACCATGCCCAGCCTCACACTATTGATCTCAAAACACCTTTAAAATTACTGAAGATTGGCTGCACATGATGGCTTGCACCTATAATCCCAGCACTTTGGGAGGCCAAGGCAGGAGGGTAGCTTGAGTCCAGGAGCTCAAAACCAGCCTGGGCAACATAGTAAGACTTCATCTCTACAAATAATTTTTAAAAATTAGCCCAGTGTGGTGGCATGCTCCTGTGTTCCCAGCTACTTGGGAGACTGAGGTGGGAGAATCACTTGAGCTTACACTAAGGCTGCAGTGAGCCATAATCGTGCCACTACAATCCAGCCTAGGCAATAGAGCAAGACCCCTGTCTGAAAAAAAAAAAATTACTGAGGATCCCAAGGACCTTTGTTTACATGAATTATCTCTATTAATATTTACTGTATTAGAAATTAAAACAGAAATTTTAAAAATATTTTTAAAGTTAGAAAAATTTTAAATATATTTAATTTACTTTAAAATAAATGTACTATAATGTTAGCAAAAATAACCTATTTTATGAAAAATAATCTCATTTTGCAAAACAAAAACTAGAAAAAGGGTACTATTTTACATTTTTGCAAACCTTTATATCTGGAATCACAGTATCAAACATCGCATAGCCCCTGAAAAACTCCACTGTACAATTGTGAGCAAATGAAAGTTAAAAAGGCAAATAATGTCTTAGTTACTATAAAAATACTTTCTATTTTGTGGAACCCCTGAATGGGTGTTAGGGACCCCAAGGGGTTCCTAGACCATACTTTGGAAGCTACCAGCCTAGTCAATAGAACAAATAGCTTAATGTATTTTCAGTACTATCATAGTGAAAACTACAAAGTTCTTTGGGAACACAGAAAAGGGAGCACTAACTTTGGACACAGCCAGGAAACTCATAGAGATGGTGATATCTGAAGCCCAAGTCCTTATACAATGTCCTTCTAAGATCTGTACCCTCTCCCTCTTACTTTTCTGAATCTCCTACCCCTCTTCCTCTCCTTCACTGGTTGCTGCTCCTCAAACAGGCCAATATTACTCCCTTTTTCAAGTCTTTGAATTTGCTGTTTCTTCTGTCTGAATGACTCTTTCCCCATGTATCTCATGGCTGTTCTTGGCCACACCTGGGCAACCTTACAGCTGAGAAGAGCTATACTTCCACACACCTGAAATCCATTCTGGGCCTACCCTTTGAGAAGTTCTGCCTTAGGCTAACCATTACATATGTGTTCTCAGGGCCATATATAACAATGCACATTGTAGCAACATTTGTACAAGTGAAAAACTAGGGCCAAAAAAAAAAAAAAAAGGCAGCTAAACTAAATATCCATTAAAATGAAAATGAAAAAAATACATTAGTACATTCATACTTGAGTTCTAGGAATAAATTTTCATATACATGTATACTGCATAACTTAACAACATACAAAGTCCTTAAGGACTGGGATCAAACCTTTGCTATTTTGTATCCCTGAAATATCACCTACTGCCAATGAGATTTCAACATACCTATCTCCCTACTATTTTTCTTAAGTTTCAAAGAAATAATCATAATAACCTTGGATGGATTAGTTCCTTTATGTCCATTATGTAACTTAGAAGGCAGTTAAACAAATACACACCCCTCTATTTAACTAAAGAGTCTATTCTAGTTAATTTTAGGTAAACTACAAAACCTTTTTTGATAAAACTGTAACAATATAAAATTTTTCCATAAATAGACTTGTCTCTTCCTAGTTTAAAAGATGTAAAATTGTTGCTTTTCAACAAATCCTTGATAGATTTTCGTATCTTTTATATCTCTAATAAAATAAAAATACTACCCTGAAAAATGTCTAATTATCTGAAGGTAGTTATTACTTAACAACAGTTGGTTCTCTTTTCTTTCTCCATTTCTAAGTCACTTTTATTTATAAAGCAAACTTTTATTTCTAGTCTCTTGATGTGTTCCCCCTTATAAACTCTTTTCTGGTTTCCTCCAGTCCTTAACTCAATTGACAAATATCTACTAAGTGTCTATTTGGTGAAAAACAATTCTGTGAAAAGTAATGGTGTATTAGACACCATCCCTTTGGTCCTTAAAAGATAGGAAGAACTCTTTGGCCTTAAGAAAATCTTTGTATATTTTGATATAATTCAGTGTCTTCAGAACTTAACATTCTAGATTTGGAGATCAAAATTTTTTAACACTATACTAGTAATCTAAGTTCAAACACACTTCAGTAGATTTATCGGTCTTCAAAAATTTCATACAGTACAAATGTATTTCAGGCAACAAATGTTATATTAAAATCATGACATTAGTATTATTCAGAAGCTGAGGAACACTTAATGAAAAAGTTGATGCCTACTTGCTCCAATATCCTTTAAAAACAAATAAACCCTGATTTAGAATATACACATGCACATACACACAGAACTCCATAACATACTTGTGGAAGTAAAAGGATCTCAACAACTACAAACAAAGAACTCAGTTAAAAAACATTAAGGAGAATTTGGAAATAACTATAATCTAGCACTAGAATTGTAAGAATGTCTTCTAATCACAGCGTGAATCATTTATATAGATTTTGAAATTAGGGTTCTCCAAAACTCCCTTGACTACTCTTCCCTACAATAAACTTAATGACAGTGCAATAAAAGAGCAAAACTAGCCTTGCCATATTGTGCTAATATATAGATACAGTGTTTTTTAAGCTGTTAAAAATACAAGATAATTGATAGAAATCAAAGATTTTTTCTGCTGGGGCTTGGGGTTAGGGAATCACTGCCTCAGCAATGATCACAAAAAGATGATCATTACAAAGTCTTAGAAATTATTCAAAAACACAGGTTCATACTCTTTCCTTCCCCCTCCACAGACAATCAGAGACCAGAACAAGCAACTAAAATACAAGCTTTTATCACAATTTAAAAGAAAGCAAGTTCCAGAGTCTCTTCTGGGGATCCGTAATCATTCATCCTTAAGTCCTCACTCACACATCGTTGATAATCTACAAAAAGTAATAAAGATGCTGCTGCTATGGTTTGAATGTTTGTATCCTTCCAAAATCCACACTGAAATTTTATTTCCAATGCAACAGTGTTAACAGATGAGGCCTTTAGAAGGTAATTAAGTAATGAGGTCTCCTCTCTTGTGAATGGGGGTAAGGCCCTTATAAAAGAGGCTTCACACAGCCTTGGGCCCTTTTATTCCCTTCTGTCACGTGAAGACACAGTGTTCAGGGTACCATCCTGGAAGCAAGAGACCAGGCCCTCACCAGATATTCGCCAGCCTCTTCATCTTGGACTTCCCAGTCTCTGGAACTACAAGCAATAAAAATCTATTATTTATAAATCACCCAGTCTCAGGTGTTTTCATAGCAGCACAAATGAATGAAGATAGGTGTTAATAATGAGAGCAGTTAGCATTTATCGAACATTTACCATATATCAGGCATCTGGGCTAAGTGCTTTACATGATTACCTTATTTAATTCTCTTAACAATACCAAAAAAAAAAAGATACTTTCATTAACCCCATGTTCCAGCTAAGAATCCTGGGGCTTTTAAAGGCTAAGTAACTTTCCCAGGGTCACATACGTAATAATGTGTAGTAAGTGGAGTCTGGGAGTCCATCTGATTAACTCTCACTGCAAGAATAAACAACTATAGTAACTATTGTGCTGTAATCTAGTAATTGATTCAGTGGCTCTCTACTGCTTATCAGATCAGGTTCAAAATCCTTACAAAGGAATATTTCATTTCTTCATCTGTTCATTGCAAAGACTTTTACTAAGTATTACATGCCAACACCACACCAGATGATTCAAAGACAGTAAGATGTAGGTTCTGAGTGAGGCTGCTAAATGACTGATCTTTGGATCAATTAAACCTATGACAAGTTATTATGAAAAAAAATCAGTTATATGTGGACACAACAGCATCACAATAGAAAATTATTATATTCTTTTATAAATATATTACTGAATATAGAATACTGGAATAGTTACTGAATATAGAATACTGGCATAGACATCATACATCTAAGTGTTTACTAAGAGTTTTAGATTGCCATTATTAATAAAAATTTCCAACCTTGCTTACTACAGATTTTCAAAATTTCCAACCAAACAAAAAAAATGTAATGAAAAAACAAAACACCCATATACATACAGGGCAAAAAACCTTTCATCTCCACATTCAACCTGGAGAATGAAATACCTTGTGTTGAGAAAACTGTGGTGATAAGTGGCCTTAGCCTTCTCCCTTTCCAGCTTGAAGAAACATCTGGTTGCCTATATTGCTCCTAAGACTAACTACTTGCCAGGTAGTTGGCAGAATGTGGTGAAGAGCTGACCACTGGCAATCCATTTTGACATGGCCTCTGAACACCACTTTGGAGAACTGAATACATTACAGAAATTCCTAAAGGAACTAGCTAAATTTCAAAGGAGGAAGGTAGGCATTCTGGTTGAACTTAACAATGGGGTAGAGGGCAGAGAGGAGAAAAGAAAACAAAGCTAGCAAAGCTTACAGGAATAATTACAGGACTATGTTCTTAACCTCTCCCAGATACTCTCCACCATACTTCTATGCATCATTGCTTTAAATGTAAGAAGTATCTAAACTGCAAAAACTAATGGGGGGAAACTTTACGTCTACTTAAGTATATGTGTCATTTGCATTCTTCACTTTTTATATCAGTATAATATATATTGAACTAATAATGTAGATATTTTATGTGTCTTTTATGTTGTCTTCATACCTGCTATACATAGCATATATACCATACACAGCTGTATATGAGAGATGTAGATATAAACAAACGGGAAGATGCCACAGTTTGGGAACAATGCTTGCTTTATTAAAAAAAAAAAAAAATCAATACAATTTCCCCACAGGTTCATGATGTAAAATTCTATAATCAAGGCTTGTAGATTTGTAATTATGGTATGTCAGCCACATTTAAACAAGAGTGTTAAAAGATTGTTAAAGTTAAACTAACACAATTGCAGTGTGAATTGTCCTAGTCTCATTCTAATCTACCGGTGTCACTTTCATTTAATCAGAGGAAAACTATGGGCCAATGTCAGTGCTATTTCCAATGCCCTAACATTCTTTGTTCACATTGGATTTTAAGCCATTACCAATCGAAAATGGTTATAAAAAGATAAATTTAAGAAAGTATTTTTAATCAATTAATTCATTCACCAGTGAGTTTAATAAACTTTATTGAAAATAAGTTGGCTTTAAAGTTAAGTAACCTTTTAGGTAAAATGATTAACAGTATTTTTTACTTTAGAAGAATTTCTTGAATTTATCACAAATCTAATAAAAATCGTATTTTATAAACACAAATCCCACTTGGAAACTTTTGGTGGATATAAGTCACTTAGCTGAAATACCACATTTAGAAAATATCAATTCTGTATTTTCTCCTACTTTAGTGAAAATTATTTCTTCATCATTAATAATTTAAATACAGAAAAGAAAAAAGCTACTCTGTTAAGGATTCATATCTACTCCATGCACTTAAGTTTTAAATTGAGGTACAATATATAACTCATAACTGTACTATCTGCAAACAGCCTCCAAATAAATCACAGAACACACAAAACAGAGCTATGTTAGCTAGTTACAGAAGAAGTGACCAATCATTCTGGTTTGCCTGGGACGTTCCCAGTTTTAGCAGTGAAATGTTCTCTACATCCTGGGAAACCCTTCAGTCTCAGGCAAACTGGGATAATTGATGCCACTTAGATATTCCACCACCCCCCTACCCCTGCCAAAAAAACCCCAGAGTGTTCACAGTTCTGTGCTGGGGGGAAAAAACTAAGTATTATTTGGTAACACTCTGCTAGGGCTGCCAGATTAGTTGTGACCCTGTCACAGATATTAATAAATCTAGCAATCTGCTGGAAACATAGATCCAAATTTTTTTTTTTTTAAAAAGGGCCAGCCAGACCCAAAGCTGCCAACCAATACCGACTATCAGTGAGTCACATGTGAAAAAGGCTGCTGCTCAAAGAAACTTAGCATAATAACCCATCTAGGGCCGGGCTCAGTGGCACACTCCTGTAATCCCAGCACTTTGGGAAGCTGAGGCAGGCGGATCACCTGAGGTAAGGAGTTCAAGACCAGCCTGGTCAACATGATGAAACCCCGTCTCTACTAAAAAATACAAAAATTAGCCAGACATGGTGGCGGGCACCTGTAATCTCAGCTACTCAGGAGGCTGAGGCAGGGAGAACTGCTTGAACCCAGTGAGCCGAGATCAGACCACTGCACTCCAGCCTGGCTACATAGCAAATGTCTCAAAAAAAATTTTTAAATAACCCATCTAGCCTCTAGTATATACATTTCTCTAGTTTCACAGCAAGAATTAGTTCTCAAAAAAAAAAAAAAAGCAATCCTACACATTGTATACATTTATCAAAATACACAGGGGTACCCTGTCAATATGTATAAGTATGTGTCAACTAAAAATAACAATAATACTATTAAAATCTTATTGCTGGGAGGAAGACATTTAAGGAGCCCTCAGAGTCGGAGGCTTAGCACCAAGTCAGCCTCATTCTGTCCAACTCTTACCTTCTAAGTCATTCCTAATATCTAGACTCTTTTTTTATTTCTACTAATCTAATCTCTCCCTTGAAACTCACTTCCCAGATATCAAATGCTTTGCCTTTTACTGTACAAAGTAACAAAGTTTCTCTATGAACAGGACACTCACTGTAAACCTCCTGCTTATTTTCCTAGGACCTAAAAATTACTGCCCCTGAAACTTGTTTCTTAATAATGTGGGCTGCTATCCATTAGGTCGCCTTTGCCATTTTGCCAACATGTGAAATGGCCATCTTCCACTCATGGCTGGATCTCCTTGATGCCAACAAAATACCATCATCTACTTATTGCCTGTCTGCATATTCTCATAATATTCAACCCAACTGTCTGCATTTCTTCATAAGACCCACTATCAGAAACTTTTGAGTTACCTTCAGTGTTCCAACTAGAAATTAAATTAATCCACCCTTCCTAGTATAGCCTACCCAAACTGAACTCTAGGACAAATACCTAGAATATAATTTTTAGTTGCTCTCAATTTCTAGAGAGAAAACTGAAATAACTGGGGGCATGAATAACGACTTTAAACCTCTTCTTCCAAATAAAGGCTGTGACTTCCAAAGATAAATGAGGCTATAGGAAAATGAACATCTAACCAGAAAAGGAATGTCAAGAACAGATTTAAAATTGTGTCAAGAATAGCTTTTTAAACCATTGATTTTTTTAAAAAAAAAACAGAATCCCTTTCACAAAACCAATAATATGTCTGAATCATGAAAGAAATATTTGAAACTAATTTTGGAGAGAGGAGGAAAAAAGCATACCTTTTAAACCCTTTTTATCATGAAAAACGTTAAACTTATGTACAGAAGAATATAATGAAGTCCCATGATCATTCAGCCCCAACAATTATTAATATGTTGCCACTGCTGCCTCATCAATTTTTTTCTTTGCTTAAGTAAAATGTAGATTTTTAAAAATAGGATGCAGGGCTTAAAACCTAGATGATGAGTTGATAGGTGCAGTAAACCACCATGGCACATGTATACCTATGTAACAAACCTGCACGTTCAGCACGTGTATCCCAGAACTTAAAGTAAAATAAATAAATAAATAAAATAAAAATAGGATACTAAGGCAGAAGATGGAAACAGTCATAGTAAAATAATTTTCAGGTGAAAATAACAAGAAACAGGAGGGGGCAATATTTATGAAGTTAGATGGTGATATACCAAGACAAATGTGAGTAACAAACAGCTAAAACAGGAAGTTTATGGGTTTCTTTAAATTGCATTTTAATACATAAGTGGGAAGCTATACCCCAAAATGTCAACAGAAAAGTCATTTAAAAATGTACGGGAGACATTTCCATTAATTTATAAATAATTTGAGATAATAGTAAATTATGAACAGAATTCATTAAATGATAAATTTATTTCTAAGCAGTTTATATAAGCACTTGAGAACTTAAGTCAGAAACTTAGTTTATAATAATCTCAATGAGTATTTTCTCTAGAATATGTATTGTAAGCATATAACTACTTGAACTAAGTAATTTATAAACTAGTATAGATCATTAGAATGAGAAATGTCAAGGTCAATTAAGTAAATGAATGGGAAACTACCATTAGAAGTCATTTCTCATTCGCTCTACAGCACTCTGCAACATACCCTGATAGTTCTGCCAAATATAGTTACTGAAATGACATAACCCAAGTTAAGTCTGGTAAAAGTGAACAACGGAACTCTGGGCTGAAGGATAGTATGGATTATTTATATTTTCAAGTATACATCTCAATACTCTTCCTATCACAAATTTTTTTTAATGCTCTTTATGGGAACACTGTAGCTTAAAGGAGAAAGTTGTAGATTCGAAACCTTAGTCCTTTTCCTTGCATTGCCACTAACTAGCAGTGTGACTTTAGGAAAGTTTTTTTTTCTTTTTTTAACTTCATTAAACCTCAGTTTCTCTTTGTTTCTTTCTTTTTTTTTTTACCTAATCATATATGACACCTGTTATTGATAAACCTCAGTTTCTCATCTGTAAAATGGGAATACAAACAGTATTATTAACATTTACTAGCCACTTGCTATTTGCCACATACTGTGTTAAACAGCATAGCAGGCAGTTCTTGCAACAAATGCATGAGTTGGGTACTTGCTCTATTTTACAAATAAGGTAAAAGAGGTACAGTATAATGTAATATATTCCACAATATACAATAAAGGGCAGAATAAAGATCTGAACCCAAGCGCTCACTTCAGAAACAGCTGTGCATTTAACTCCTACTCGCATAGTCTCCTTACTGCCTTAGCAATAAAGCTTCCAGGGAAGTACAGTGGGATGTTGTGCTAAAACTCAGAAACATTATCTTAAAAGTGAATTTATTCTCCCTTTTGCCTTGTCCTTCCTCTGGTGGAAATATCAATAAACAAATGAAAGGTGGGCAAACAGGAAGAAGTCAGTTGGTTTCTTTAGTAGACAGTGCTACCACAAAATAACCTGCTTCTTCAGAAGCTGTTTATCTTTTCTCTCGGAATACTTCATCAAAAACAGTTTGCTCTTCTTGGGTCTCAATAATAAAGTTCTAATGCACACTAAAGTGTCTACCAGCAGTCAGGAATGTAAACTAAAAATAAAATTCTAAGCTCCCCAACCATCTGAATGGACCCCTCCTCTCAACCAACGGCATTCTAAAGTTAACCTGAAAAACTAATTCAGGCCATGACGGGAAGAGAGGGTCGGACAAGTCTCATTATACCTTCCTCCCTTTGGAATTCAGGAACAACTGATCAGCATTAACATTAAAAGAGAACTTGAGAAGGCTTTTTGCAGCAATAAAACACCAAATTCCAGCCTTACTCTAGTATGGCATCACATGACAGCAGGATCTGAAAGAAATACAAGCATTTTACCCTAAAATATATTTCTTTTACATATTTGAATTGGCCCTGCAAAGCTGTCTCTTCTGGGGAAAAATCTACACTCTGTAGAGAATCCCCTTCCCTGTCCAGGTCTTTTTCCTAATCCAGGAGAATTAACTAGGAGTCTGGGACCTTTTTAAGTCTGATAAGAAATATTTATAATCTATCCTCTCTGAAGCCTGCTACCTGGAAGCTTCATCTGCCTAATAAGAACCTTGATCTCTACAACCCCATCTTAACCCAGACACACTCCCTTGTATTGATTCCAGGTCTTAAGATAAACTCTTCCAAGGAATTGCCAATTGGAAAACCTCCTGTAACATGGGACCCACTCCCCCAACCCCCTTTGGGTTGTTCTGCCTTTCCAGATCGAAACAATGTACATCGTACATGTATTGATGTCTTATGTCTCCCTAAAATGTATAAAACCAAGCTGTAGCCTGAACACCTGGCCACATGTCATCAGGACCTCCTGAGGCTGTCACAGGCATATCCTCAACCTTGGCAAAATAAACTTCTCAACTGATTGAGACCTGTCTCAGACACTTTTTTGATTTACAGGAATTAGAGCAAATCACAGGACTGCACTACCCGTGAGTTTCTGAAAGCAAAAATAAATCTCAGGACCCCCAAATCACTAAGCCAAAGAGAAAAGTCAAGCTGGGAACTGTATCAGGCAAACCTGCCTCTCATTTTATTCCTGAATAAGATTAGCTACAAAGATTTTTTAAAAAGCTACTTACCTCCTTGACCATTAAGATCTGTTCCCTAAAACAATTCTGTTGAATTTCACTCTGGCAATGTAAATTGACAGCTTATCTTCACAGGTATAAGACAACGGGCAGAACTCAGTCACCCCTCTACTCATCTGAGACAAATGGGTATCTGACTGCTTCCCGTGTCCTACTGTGTAAGTAAAATCGCAGATTCACTTGGTGAACAGGCATAAGTGACTATTCCTCCACCCCTCCCTCACATGTAAATTGTGTATTAAGTGAAAGGCTGATCAAAGACTCAAAAGAATGTAACCATTCGTCTCTTATCTATGACCTGGAAGCCCCCCACCCTTCCAGTTGTCCTGCCTTTCTGGAGGGAACCAAGGTACACCTTACACATTGACTAACATGTCAGGTCTCCCTAAAATAACCAAGCTGTCCCCCAACCTCCTTGGGCACATGTCATCAAGACCTACTGAGGCTGTTCTGTCATGGGAACATCCGTCCTTGGCAAAATAAACTTTCTAAATTGATTGAGACCTGTCTCAGATACTTCTGGTTCACAAGTAATTTAAACAGCATCTCTCACCCTCTGGGGCGGGCTTCGGGGAATCTGACTGGAGACAGTGAGGTCACATAAGTTTGCTGAGTGTGTTATAAGTTCAGGCCCAGTTCTCTAAGCCTGCCAGTCATGCCAGCCATGATAGGTCACACGGCTCCACTACGGTCTCTTTTTTGACGAGGCCCGGATTCTCGGCATCCCCCTAAACTTCAGAGCCTGCTTTCACGTCCGTTTGAGAGCATATCTGGGATCCGCCTCACCAGGTCAAGTTCAGCAAGGGGACGCCGGTGTGCACACACAGAAGGCACCGGATCAGAGCCTGGCCCGCCCTCCCGCCCCCACAGGCCGCGGCCCACCGCCTCCCCACCGCGGACGCCAAGAGACTGGGCCGCCACCGACTCCCCCCGCAAATCCCAGCGGCTAGTGAGCGAAGAGGCACGGGAAGCGGCGTGCCGGACCCGCGGGCTCGGGAGTCAGCGCGCCCCGCTGGGTCCCTGCCAGTCACAGCTGGCTGCGGAGCCCCAGGTGCGGCCTGGAGTTAAGAGCCTGCCTCGGGCCTGCGCTCCGCTCGGCCTCGCGAGCAGCCATGAGGCGACGAAGAGGAGGTGCAGAGCGCCGCTCCCGGCTCCTTACCGCTTCACCACGCCGGTCTTGATCTTGATCTGTCTCACGCGAGGATCCGCCATGGTCCCTCGAGCGCCGCGAGAAGGGGGGGCGGAGAACCCGGGTAACCGTGGAACGCGACAACACGGCGGTTATAAGGGCGTGACCGCCGGCCCGGCGCGCATGCGCAGGCTGCGCGGCCCGGCGTCCCAGCCACACCCCGCAGGGCCTGGTCCCTGGAGGGTGGTTTCCCGCGCCTGCCATCCTCCGCCTGCGCCCCTTACCCCTCGTGGAACGTGCCCTCCTCTCCTTCTCTGACAGCCCTCCTTTTTAGTTCGGGCGCAAGTTACATTATCCCGGTCTCCACACCCTGGGCGTTTGGGGAAACTAAAGTATCTCTCTGGGACGTTGCTTTGCGGCTTTATCTGCTTAATGGACGGAGTGACCTAAAAAATATTTTCGATGTCATTATCTGGTGTCAAATGGGGCAAAGTGATGCATGTGTAATGAAATAAACTTCCATCATGCACGCAGTCAAGAAAATCCCTGCCCTTTACCTCAAATCGCTGCAAGAAGGTTTGTAGATAATGTGCCTTACCAAGGAAATGACTATAGGACTTCTTCAAATAATCACCTCTAGTGTATCCTAAATATTTAGCTTACAAGAATGTGTGTGGCACACAAAAGCTTGGGCCTTCTGATCGGACAAACCGGTGCACATTTGGGATTCCACCTTCTAATAGCTAGACAACACTGATAATGTGTGCTGTTTAGCCTTGCAGCTGATCAGTCTGCAAAATGGAAATAATAATGCCCGTTTTACAGATTAGGTAGAAGGGTTAAAACACCTAACTCATTGTCTGACGCACGGTACATGCTGAACAACATTTGACTATTTTACATGTTCAAAAATATATAAAAGGAGGCACATCTCCAGTGGGCTCTAGCAGTCCCTTCCTGAGAGAGTATCCTGAGGAATACAGGGCAGAATCTCCCTCTTAAAAATGTTCTTGTTCTGTCTTTGTTTCTTTTCTGTTTTTTTTTTTTTTTTTTTGAGACAGAGTCTCACTCTGTCATGCAGTGGTTTGATTTTTGCTCACTGCAACCTCCGCCTCCCAGGTTCAAGCGATTCTCCTGTCTCAGCCTCCAGAGTAGCTGGGATTACAGGTGCATGCCATTAGGCCTGGCTAGTTTTTTTTTCTTTTTGAGGCAGAGTATCGCTCTGTTGCTCAGGCTTGGCTGAATGCAACCTCTGCCTCCCAGGTTCAAGCAATTCTCCTGCCTCAGCTTCCGGAGCAGCTGGGACTACAGGCACCTGCCACCGTGCCCAGCTAATTGTTTGTATTTTTAGTAAAGACGAGGTTTTACCAAGCTGGCCAGGCTGATGTAGAACTCCTGACCTCAGGTGAGGCCTGCCTCAGCCTCCCAAAGTGCTGGGATGACAGGCACGAGCCACCGAACCCCCACTCCATACCGCTTTTTTAAATGTCTTGGTACCATCCTTCAAAGACACCCACAGGACTGTCCTTTTCCTTCCCTATGTCTGACTTGCTCATTCTCACTTTCATGACTGGTACTGGAATCCCCTTCTATCCCGCCAGCCCAAAGCCCTTACTTTCAATCCAGGATTAAAACTGGGCAGTCTACCATGACTCACCCCACCTGTTCTATCTTCCCTGGATGCTTTGGAGTCACCCAGTAGCCATCTTTATTTTTAGTATATTTCTTTTTAAAATTATTGTTTGGGTTCTTCATTCACAAGGGTTTTGTTCAGCTTCCTAGTTATAAATCCCAGACTATAAACATCTTTAGAGGCAAGAATCTTGTCTTCCATAAATCTTCCTTCTCCAACCTTCTCCACCTGTGTTTTGTATACAATGTGCACAAAATTCAATAAATATTTTTATTCTGCTGGCTGATATACTGAAATACAATTCCAAGTGACACAGCAAAGCTGTGAAATACTGGAGGGAGGGGTAGATAAAACACAACAGCAAACTCACCAAAGCCAAATGACACACACACACACACACACACACATACACACACACACACAAAACAGCAGCTACAAGCTACAAACCAAAAGATGGTGCAGCTAGGGCTTTTGCTACCGTTAAGGTCTTTCCTTTGATCAGGTAGCGAAAACCCTGTAACATCACATTTTCCTTTTTGCTTCTCTCAAACTAGGCTTCCCAATACAATACAAACTTCCTAGTTTGCTTCTCAAACTAGGCAGGGGAAATACCTGCTATTTCCCCCCAATCCCCAACTCTGCCTCCCTCCTTTTGCCCCCTTTCTCTTTCATTGATTTGTATCTGTGCCTTTACTATAAATCAATAATCAATAAATGTCAGCAACCAAAAGACTTCTGTTGCTACTGCTGTTGTGGGTATCCAGGCCCATTCCCAGGCCAGAGGACACTTTGTGAGTTTATCTGTGTCTGCATGTACAGTTGACCCTTGAACAACAGTTTTGAATTGTGCAGGCCTGTCAGAGGTGTTTGAACCAAAGAAACTACATCTTGAATAGGGGCTGGGTAATATGAAGCTGAAATCTGCTGGGCTCTATTCCCAGGAGGTTAGGCATTCTTAGTCACAGGATACGATGGGAGGTTGGCAGGACTGGTTTCACAAGATACGGGTTACAAAGACCCTGCTGATAAAACAGGATGCCATCAAGAAGGCTGGCCAAAACCTACCAAAATCAAGATGGTAACAAAAGTGTCTTCTGGTTGTCCTCACTGTTCATTATATGCTAATTATAATGTATTAACATGCTAAGATAAACTCCCACCAGCACTCTGACATTTTACAAATACCATGGCAACATCTGGAAGCTACCCTATATAGTCTAAAATTAAAGAAAGGAACCCTCAGTCCCAGGAACTCCCTGCCCCTTTCCTGGAAAGCTCATTAATAATTCACCCCTCGTTTAGCATTTAATCAAGAAACAACCATAAGTATACTCAGTCAAGCAGCCCAGGCCACTCCTCTGTGCAGTAGCCATTCTTTTATTTCTTTACTTTCTTAATAAACTGTCTTTCACTTTGTGGACTTGCCCCAAATTCTTTCTTGCATAAGATACAAGAACTCTCTCTTGGGGTCTGGCTGGGGACTACTTTCTGGTAACAGGCCCACTTAGATAAGGAGTTTCTTCAATAAATACAGTCAGCCCTCCATTTTGGCAGATTTTGCATCCACAACCAGACATGGATGGAAAATTCCCAGGATGCAGAAACCCACGTATAGGCAAGGCTCACTTTTCTGTGGGTTTCCTAGGGCCAACTAGGGAACTTCAGTACGCACTCAAGCATGAATTTTGACATCCCAAGCAGCTCTGTAACCAATACCTCATAGATACCAAGGGACAATCATACTATATTGTATTCTTGAGGCTATGGGTTAAGATGAAGGAGTTTGGCCCCACCTTTAAGGATAAGGATCAAAAGGACTTATTTCAGGTTTCAAGAATTTACAGTAGTGGTTACGAACATGAATCCTGGGACCAGACTGCCTGCAGCCAAATCCTAGCTCTGTATCTTACTAACTGTGTAATGTTGGACAAGTTACTTAACTTCACTATGCCCCCATTTCTTCATCTCTAAAATGTAGATGATGAAAAACTTAAATGAGCTAATAATTGTGAACTGCTTAGGATAGTGCTGGTACTTATTAAGTCTCACATGAATGTAAACCAAAATAAAATTCTAAACCCCCACCCCACCCCACCCCACTGGGCTATCTGAATGGACCCCTCCTCTCAGTCAAGGGCATTCCAAAGTTAACCTGAAAAACTAGTTCAGGCCACGAAGGGAAGGAGGAATCAGACATGCCTCTTTATACCTTCCTCTCTTTTGGAATTCAAGCATAGCTGACCATCATTAACAAGAGACCTTAAGACCAATAGAAAAGACTCTGTAAGTCTGATAAGAAATATTTGCAATCTATTCTCTCTGAAGCCTGCTACATGGATGCTTCATCTGAATAAAACCTTGGTGTCCACAACCCCTTATTATAACCCAAGCATTCCTTTCTATTGATTCCAGGTCTTCAGATAATAACCTTTTCAACCAATTGCCAGTCAATTGGTTGAATCTGCCTATGGCCTGGATGATTCCCGCTTGTCCTGCCTTTCTAGACCAAACCAATGTACATCTTACATGTATTGATTGATGTTTTATGTCTCTCTAGAATGTATAAAACCAAGCAGTAGCCTGGCCACCTTAGGCATATGTTCTCAGGATCTTCTGGGGCTATGTCATGGGCCATTGGTCACTCATATTTGAGTCAGAATAAATTTCTTGAAATATTTTGCAGAGTTTGACTCTTTTTGTCAACATA
Organism: Cheracebus regulus; assembly: GCA_963574635.1. NCBI lineage: Eukaryota > Metazoa > Chordata > Mammalia > Primates > Pitheciidae > Cheracebus > Cheracebus regulus. The sequence continues at coordinate 16,639 of CAUYQU010005365.1, forward strand.
AAGTTTGTTAAATAAGTAAGTCATTTGGGAAAGAAGTCCTAAATAAGAAACTAACAATGGTAGAATTCACATTCATAAGAATATAAAAATGTATATATGATCATTAATGAGATTATGCTGAACTCATGTGTGATTCATAATTTTTTATAAAAAGGACTCATTTTTTTCTTATTCACTACCGTATCCCAACATGTAGCAAAGCTTCACATACAGCAGGTACTCAATAAATATTTCTTGAATTTAAGTGCCATTTGAAAAATTCTTTTGTTTTCCATTTAGTAATATGTCACATAGACTTTCCATTGCAGCAAGATCACTACTAAGACAACCGGAATCCCCACCTCCCCACACACACCATTTTCTTCTGGGCTTTGCTCCTTTGGGTCTGGACTCTGAGGAGGTAGGCTGATGGAAGGTCATTTCAGGTCAGTGCAGGAGAGTACTAACTATAGGGAGGCCTGCAGAATCTAGGCATAGAGATGCCCTCCAGCATTTGAAATGGAAACTAGCTAAGCTGCATTTCTCACTGTCTAGCACTGTTTTGTTCTGTTATCCTTAAACCTAACTGAATACTGTTTAAATATTCCAGCCTGGCCTCAGGTAAACTATAGGAATTAGTTTATAAAGGTTTTTACAAGGGGTAAGTCTATCCACCTTTAAGATTTAGGATTGAAGAGATCTGAGAGATTAACAGCACTGAGTGAATCTGGCAGAACAAGAGGAAAGTCTAGCCATCTCCTCCCTGAGTGATAATTCTTGCATTGCCAATCTTGGAAGGTTGAGGTATTACAGCTGACCCTTGAACAGCACAGTAGTTAGAGGTGCCAACTACCTGTGCAGTCAAAGATCACATATAACTTTTGACTCCCCAAAAATCTAGCTAATAGCCTACTGTTAATTGGAAGCCTTATCAATAACGTAGTCAATTAACACATATTTACATATTATATATAGGATATATTATATTCTCACAATAAAGCATGCTAGAGAAAAAAAATGTTATTAAGAAAATCATAAGGGGCTGGGAGCAGTGGCTCAGACCTGTAATCCCAGTACTTTGGGAGGCTGAGGCGGGCAGATCACGTGGGATCAGGAGTTCAAGACCAGCCTGGCCAACATGATAAAACCCCATCTCTACTAAAAACTCAAAAATTTAACCAGGTGTGGTGGCAGGCACCTGTAATCCCAGCTAACTCAGGAGATTGAGGTAGGAGAATCACTTGAACCCGGGAGGCGAAGGTTACAGTGAGCTGAGATCACACCACTTTACTCCAGCCTGGGTGATAAACCAAGACTCTGTCTCAAAAAAGAAAAAAAGAGAGAGACAAATATATTTACTATTCATTAAGTGGAAATGCATTATCATAAAGGTCTTCATCCTTACTGTCTTCACGTTGAGTAAGCTGAGGAGGAGGAAGAGGACAGGCTGTTAGAGGTGAAAGAAGTTGGAGGGGGCGGAGACGGAAGCAGGAGAGGCAGGCATACTTAGCATAACTGTCACTGAAAAGAATCTACATAGAAGTGGACCTGCACAGTTCAAACCTGTGTTGTACAGTGGTCATCTGTATTTTATTAAAGAACACTGCAGACTCCCTTACAAATGTGAGGTGTTTTCCCCATACACTTAGTAGGCTGTGAACTCACAGTTCTTACCATCCCCTCACATCATTCTTTCCCACTAGACTCTAAGCTCAACATTAGAGACCACATTACATTCATCCTGGTATTCCCAGCATCAAGCTTAATGCCCAGTGCCTAGTAGATGCACAGTACATATAATAAAAATCAAGTGTGGGACGGAGATAGTTTATAATTTTGACAAAAACATTAGACTGGTCATGTTTTTGTCCTCCTGGAACTATGAAGCAACCTGTATGCAATAAGCTGCTTGCAGGGCTCCAGGACCCAATGTGCAGTTGCTGTGATATTTTATTTTTATTCAACAAAACCAAGTAGCCAACTGGAGAACACACCCCTGGAGAGATTACTTAAATAAGGAAGTATTAATAGCATTGATAAAAGAATATTTTTGTGAAATATCTCTGATAATTTCCTCTAGATGTCTGAGAGACTTAGAAAGGTCCCCTTCCTTCCCTTCCACTTGTACATCTTTTCAAATTCTTTCAGTCCTGCCACTTACTGGAGCCCCTGCAGTGGCACCCAGTCACTTTCAGGATTTGCATGAGTACAATATGATAGTGCTTTACTTCAGGCCCAAGCCATGTGCACCCATGAGACAGGAAACAGGAGAACGGGGAACAGGAGCCTATGGATCAGTGATTCCCCTTTCATTCTGCAGGCAGCAGACAGCTCTGAGACTCATTCCATAAGGCCCTCAGATGATCCCGTGGAATCAAGCACCAGTCATGGGTAGCAAAGGCAAACTCAATAACGCACCTATGCATCGGCTTTCTGTCTTTCTCTGCCTGACTTACTCAATCCTCAATCCGGGCCCCAGAATCACTTTCTGAACAAGTAGGGTAGTAACTGCACTTGGAAATACTGTTCCAACTCATTCATGGAGCAAATCAGAACGCTGCCAACTTTGAATGAGACACAGATCAAGAGATGGGGTTTCTCCATGTTGGTCAGGCTGGTCTCGGATTCCCAACCTCAGGTGATTCACCTGCCTTGGCCTCCCAAAGTGCTGGGATTACAGGCATCAGCCACTGCGCCCAGCCTCTACCCTATTTATAAGTTGTTATTGTCATCTATGGAAGAGTATATTAACTGGCTCACCCAATGGCCATTCCCAATACACTTCTTCCTTGCTTCCATTGCAGGGCCAACTTCCTCAACTTTCATTGTAGCTAGAGCTAGCCAGGTGCACAATTCTGGGCAATTGGGCATAAGTAGAAGTAAGTAGGTGGCTGCTGGAAATGCTTTGGATTTGTTGATGAAAGGGACAAATAGCAGGAGAAGCTGCCTCTTTCCCACTTCTTACATGAAAATAAATGGAATAACTGGAGCTTAAAAATCCGTCTTTCAATTATGATGGAAAGACAAAAATTTTAGAGATGCCAATTCTGACATCATTGAGCTGTTGAACCAAAAATAGCAGCTGCGTATCTCTAATCACCTTATGTGAGAAAAACAAATCCTTATTTGTTAAGCTACTGACTGTGAGATTTCCGTTACTTGCAACCAAATGGATTTTCTACCTGATACAGAAACCATTAGAACTCCATGTCTATGTCTCTTCTTTGGAGGAAAAATACCTTTGAAAACAAAAATACCTCCAATTGTGGCTTTTTGTAATATGTCATGTTCTTATTGTATGTATGTATTAAACACACAATTTAAATGCCTACAGATCACAACGTATGGACATTGGACAGTGGACATTTTAAACAGAAGGAATTATACATCAGCAACAAGAGAATATAATCTTTTTGTCAGTGACTTACAGAGGGCCTTATTTACAGCTGAACAGGTATCTGATATAACAATTCATTGTTCTGACACATATAGCAATCATTATGTGCAGCTTTTTATGCATCATGTTATATTAGCTCAGCCCATGATCTAATACCATGTAACATAAATTTTGCCAAAAGGAATGACATTACATGACACTGACTTTTAAAAGACACACACTATTTTTTCAGATCACATATCCTTTATCCATGAGTGCCCAATTCAAAAATCAAGCTGGCAGACAAAAGTGGAGTGAATGTGTAGCCTCAAAGCAGCATATTTATCTTGAGTAGTTTTGCACATTTCTACCTGTAGTCAATGATTCCATTCCATTTTTATGTTGAAATGCATGAGCAACATTAATGAACCTTTTTTTGTCACCTAAAGTGAGATTTTCATTCAGGGTCAATCAGGAGAGACCTGAAAGGTGTTTTTGGATGGCATGCTATGAATAATATCTTTTTACATGTTTATCATGCACTATCTATGGCTGTTCTATTTGAAACTCTCACCAAAATTTTTATGATTATTTTAATTCTATCTATGACTTTTTACTTCTTCCAATATGATATATTTCTCTTAGGTATGAAATATTTTCATGTGTTTTTACATATTCTTTTTATATTAATAGGAAATGCAAGCAAAACTTGAGGATTTTTGAACAACATATTTCTAGATTACCAAAAGAAAACTTTAAATGCTGGTTCACAAAAATCCACTGATACAGATTTTAAATGTTAATTGTTTGCTTTTTTTTTTCCTACAATTATCTCCCAACACTTTTCTCTTCATTATGGAAAACTATTTAAGACCCAGATAAGTCTTCTTGGCTTAGAAACTTAAAGTAAATAAAATAAGAATAATAAGCAATCTTCTGTGAAGGCTTATTAGGATTCTGCAGAATAGTTTGCCAAAGGGAAGGAAGTCTTTGTGAAATGGCTTTTTGTCTAATATTTTAAGGTAATATAAAGTTATTACTTCTTAATTGAGGACAGAAATTTCATTTCAACTTGCACAACTTCCAATCCCAATATTACTAACCTAATATTTAATTATTATATTATTATTATCATTATTACTATAATTATTTCTCATTCTTTATTACCATATTCTTTGTACATATACGGGTGGGTGTGATCACTACTTAATCATATAAGTGAGATTTTAAGAATTCTTGTAATGTACAGGTTATATGCTTCCAACTGATTTAGAAACTTTAGAACTGATAAAACTAGACCAATTCTCCTTGGATTTTTAGCTACATTAAAAATCAGAGTGGCCAGACACAGTGGCTCACACCTGTAATCTAGGTACTTTGGGAAGTCGAGGCAGGTGGATCACCTGAGATCAGGAGTTCAAAACCACCCTGGCAACACAGAGAATCACATCACTACAAAAAATACATAAATTAACCAGGTGTGGTGGTGTGCACCTGTAGTTCCAGCTACTTGAGGGGCTGAGGTGGGAGAATGACTTGGGCCTGGGAGGTGGAGGCTACAGTGAGCGTGTTTGCGCCACTGCACTCCAGCCTGAGTGACAAAGCAAGACTCTGTCTCAAAAAAAAAAAAAAAGAAAGAAAGAAAGAAAGAGAAAGATATCAGATATCAGAGTAATAGAATTTAATAAAGATATTGGTTGAGTTTACCACAACAATTGGGAGTCTATTTGACACCAAGTTACTAGGAATTAATGTTTTCTTTTTTCTTTTAAGAGACAGAATCTCTCTCTGATACCCATGCTGGAGTGCATAGCTCACCGCAGCCTTGAATTCCTGGGTTCAATCACTCCTTCCACCTCAGCCTCCTGAGTAGCTAAGACTAGTCTCATGCAACCACATCCAGCTAATTTTAAAAAACTTTTTTATTTGTAGAGATGGGATCTCACTATGTTGCCCAGGCTGGTTTCAAACTCCTGGCCTCAAGTGATTCTCCTGCCTCAGCCTCCCTAAGGGCTGCCACTACAGGCATCAGCCACTGTATCTGACCTTTATTCCCATTTTCTTTATTCAATTGTTTTGGTGTTTGTGCTTTGGTATTCAGCCGGGCCATGACTCTCCTGAAATTATTAAAAGCAGGTATTTGGGACCCAGATAGAGTATCTTCTACACAGAGTTGTGATGGTTGTGTATATACAATGTATGTACATAAAGGACTTAGCACAATACCTGGCTCATAAAAAATACTCAATAAATGATGATGATGATGATGATGATTATCTTTACTCAAGTAGTCAAAGAAAAAAATTATTTATACAGAATTGATGCTCTTTAATAAAAATATATTGTGATACAAATTTTTAAAGGGAATTATCAAGTGATTCTAACACAAGCCACTGCTTATCCATATATCAGGATTATAAATAGAGATATGAATATTACTAGTTTGATCTTCTATTAAAACAGTAAAGGAAAAGAATCCTCACATGTTTGATTTCTTGGCAATTTGCCGTATTAATAGATTCTTCAAATGAATACATTTAAAATATTCTGTGTAAATCATGTGTTCATGCCTATCAGGTTTAAATGTTAGCTGTGTTACTTTGAAAGATACTAACTTTTCATTTCTCATCTGAAAAACTAGTGGTATAGTAATATGAACAATTTTTATCGTGTAAGTATTTAATAAGTGATAGCTATTATTATTTCCAAATAAGGAAGAATCTGTATAAGTAAGCCTTCATCACTCCGAAGGGCACATTGTACATTTAAAAAAAATTTACAACAATATTTAAAATAATGCCTCAGTGCAGCTTATATTTTTCTTCTAGCACAGGAGAAAATCCAGGTAGGAAATTCCTAAGAGGTAAAATGCTAGGACTTTCTCATAAAGAAGGAAAACAAAGATGAAAATCAATAAAATTACAGAAAAGGGCTTATCAGCATTTGTAGTTTTTTATTTAGAAAATGAGAATTAGTCTTCACCAAATCATTGGAGAATAAACACTCAAAAAGCAATTTTATTTAACTTACATTAAATAATTTGTGCCTGCAAGTCCAGACAGATACATAATTTAAGTCATATACATTATTACACAAAGTGGAATTTTGTTTTCTTTGCTTTATAAAAGTTAACGTCTAGGCTGGACATGGTGGCTCACTCCTGTAATCCCAGCACTTTGGGAAGCCAAAGCAGGAGAATTGCTTGAGCCCAGGAGCTTGAGACCAGCCTGGGTAAGATAGTGAAACTTTGTTTCCACAAAAAAAGAAAAAAGAAAAAAAAGTTAACTCCCACAACTAAAGATGAAAAAAAAATCAATGCTTTACAAACACTGCTTTGTAAATGGGTGATGAGGTTTGGTTAACTATCACACAAATCAAGCAACTATGTTTAACTGTTCTAACAGGAATCAAAAAAATAGTGGGGAGAGCATTCAAGACAAATTGTCTCTTTAGAACATAATGTATTTCTCAGTTACGAAAAGATAAGAGCTGGATGTCTGAATACTTTGTGAAATATTTAAAAGGAAGATTCAGAGTAACAAGACAAGCTGCAAGTTGCCAATGGCAGTTGTAAATTGCTTAAGCTGGACACATTGTGCCCTTTAAACTTTCATTAACTCTGTTTTTCCTTTTGCAACCAATTGGAAATGGATATAAGGCCACAAAGACAGAAAAGAGTGAATTACAATGAAAATGAGTTTAATATAGAGCTAGAAGCTGACAGAGAATTAGAGTGTGGTAGTGAGTTGAGAAAGAAGAGAAATAAAGGTGAAAATAGGTTTGGGGTTAAACAGACTAAAAGGATATAATCAAGGTGGGAAGACCTGAGGTAGTTAGGGAAGGTAATGCCCTGTATCCCTTAACCTTTTCTGTACATTGACCCTTGAATAACTTGTGGGTTAAGGGCACCACCTTCTCACAGTAAAAAAAAATCTATGTACAATTCTGACTCACTAAAAATACAAAGGGGTCAATGGATATTTGGGAACAATTAGAAGTCTCTGCCACTGGCTTGCTTTGGGATGTGAGATATCACTGATTTCAGTGCATTCAGGTGGTGCTTGGGAAAGGGAGATATGTAGGTAAGGGTCAATTTGCATGCCTTTCATCAGCCTTTGCTAATCAACCCATTGCCCTGATGACTGGCTTTATAGTAAGCCTTGAAATGAGGTAGTCTGAACCCTTTGTTCTTTTTCAAAATAAATTATTTGGCTATTCTAATTTATTGGGCTTTACATGTAAATTTTAGAATTCAGCCTATTGATATCTGCAAAAATTCCTGTTGGGATTTTGATTAGGATTGCATAAAATCTATAGATTAGTTTGGGGAGAATTGACATATTAACAATGTTGAGTCTTACAATTCATGAACATAGTTTATATCTCCATTTATTTGGATCTCCTTTGACTTCTTTCATCTGTATTTTATATTTTTTAGCAACAGATCCTGCACATATTTTGATTTATAGGTATTCCCTTTTGTGTGTGTGTGCTACCATAAGCAACATTGTATTTAAATCTTTCATTTTGAGTTATTCATTGCCCATATATAAAAATTCAGTAGATTTTTATGTATTGTCCTGGTATTCTGTGATCTTGCCAAACTCATTTATTAGTTCTAGGAGGTTTTTTGGTAGGTTTATTGAGATTTTCTACATAGATAATTATGTCATCTGCAAATAGAGACAATTTATTTCCTCCTTTCTAATCTGTATGCCTTTTATTTCTTTTCCTTGCCTTATGATACTGGCTAAAACTCCCAATATAGTATTGAATGAGAATAGTAATATTGGACATCTGTTTTTTATTTTGACATGCAGAAGTTTTATTTTGCCATTAAGATGCTAACCATAGATATTTTGTCTAAGGAAATTCCTTTTTATTCCTAGACTTCTGAGACTTTTGATCACAAATGTATGTTGAATTTTGTCAAATTCTTTTTCTGCATCTACTAAGATGATCAAGACATTTTCTACTTTAATCTATTAATTTGGAGAATTATATTGATTCATTTTTAAATTATTAAATCTGCCTTACATTCCTGAAATAAATAATACTTGGCCATGATATATTATCTTTTTATATATTCCTAGACCTTATTATCATTATTATTATTGTTTGACAGAGTCTCACTCCATCACCCAGGCTAGAGTGCAGTGACATTATCGTGGCTCACTGCAACCTCCATCTCCAGATTCAAGTGATTCTCATGCCTCAGCTTCCCAAGAAGCTGGGATTACAGGTGTGTGCCACCACACTGGGCTAATTTTTATATTTTTAGTAGAGACAGGGTTTTACCATGTTGGTTAGACTGATCTTGGACTCCTGACCTCAGGTTATCTGCCTGCTTCAGCCTCCCAATGTACTAGGATTACAAGTGTGAGCCACTGTGCCCAGCTTTATTTTCTAATATGTTGTTGAGGGATATTGGTCTATAGTTTTCTCTTCTTGTATTTTATTTTCCTGCTTTTGGTATTGAGATAATACTAGCTGAACAAAATAACTGTTCCCTCATCTTCTATTTTCTGAAAAAAAAAAAAAAACAGTTTAAATAGAATTAAAAGTCGAAAATTTCCCACTTTTTTGGTAGACTTCACTAGTGTAACCATCTGGACCCAGAATATTTTTGTAGAAAGATTTTAAACTGCAAATTCAATTTCTTTACTAGGTATAAGACAATTCAAATTATCTGTTTCTTCATCAGTGCACTTTGGTAGTTTGTGTCTTTCAAAGAATTTGTCTATTTTATCTACTTCATTGAATTATGGATAGTTTTTAGTATTCTTTTAATTTCTATAGAGTCTTTGGTGCTATCTCCTTCCTCATATTGGTAATTAGTGCCCTCTGTTTCTCTCCCCACCCTCACACCCCCACCGTGTGTGTGTGTGTGTGTGTGTGTGTGTGTATAAACTCTGTACCTTTTAAGCCTCTGGCAACCACTAGTATACATTCTGCCTGTGTGGATTTACTTATTCTGTATGTTTCATATAAATGGAATTGTACAGTATTTGACCTTTTGTGTCTAGTTTCTTTCACTATATATAATGTTTTCAAGGTTTATCCATGGTGTAATATGTATCAGTACTTCTTTCTTGTGCCAGAATTTTATAGATACACACACACACACACACACACACACAGATATATGTATCCATTCAACTTCTTTACTAGGTATAAGACAATTCAAGTTATCTAATTCAAGTTATCTTTTTCTTCTTGAAATTGAATGGATATACATATACATATGCATCACTGTCTCTATTTCTTTTTTATTGATGTAAAATTCATATAATACAAAATTAACCACTAATAATTTTAAAATAAACAATTTAATGGCATTTCATACCTTCACAATGTTGGGCAATTGTTACCTCTATCTACTTCCAAACATTTTCATCATACCAAAAGGAAACTCTGTACCTTTTAAGCTTCTGGCAACAACTACTCCACTTTCATCTGTATGGATTTAATTTTCCCGAATGATTAATATGAATGGAATCATATAGTATTTGACTTTTTGTGTCTGGCTTCTTTCACTATGCATAATGTTTTCAAGGTTCTTCCATGTTATAATATGTATCAGTACTTCATTCTTTTTTGTGCCTGAATAATATTCTATTGTATGAATATACCACATTCTGTTTATCCATTCATCAGCTGAGGGACATTTAGGTTGTTGCCCCCTTTTGGTATTGTGAATAGTACATGTGAAAAGCTACAAACGAGAGAGATCCAAGATGGCCGCGTAGCAGCAGCTCAGGATTGTAGCTCCCAGTGAAAGCGCAGAGAGTGAGTGGATGCCGCAATTGCAGACGAATTTTTGATGCCCACAGACTGGGAGATTCCCGGAGAAGGAGCAACACGTGTCACCAGCGCAATTCTTTTGGCCGTCGCGGCGCTTCTCAGTGCGGCGTGTACGGGACTGGTTGCCCTTTTAGTTGGGCTCGGCCGGTCCCATCCCCACAAGGAGAACAGCAATTGGAAGCGCTGAGGACAGGGAAAGCACAGCTGAACCCGGGAAGGCCCAG
>CAUYQU010005366.1:0-45881 GCA_963574635.1 Cheracebus regulus
TTTATTCAGGGCCCAGCGCCACTTCAGTCAGCTCTTGTTACAGGGGACTAGTACTGCTGATGGGGTAGCAGATTTTCATCTGGCCTGGAGCAGATCTGAATTCTTCCTCCGATGGGCACTGGCCTAGAATCAGTGGCAGTGGAATTCTTTTCTTTTTCTTTTTTTTTTTTTTGAGATGGAGGCTTGCTTTGTCACCCAGGCTGGAGTATAGTGGTGTGATCTCGGCTCACTCCAACCTCCACCTCTTGGGTTCAAGCGATTCTTCTGCCTTAGCTTCCTGAGTAGCTGGGATTATAGGTGCCTGCCATCAATCACATCCAGCTAATTTTTGGTAGACACAGGGTTTTGCCATGTTGGCTAGGCTGGTCTTGAACTCCTGACCTCAGGGGATTCACCTGCCTTGGCCCCCTAAAGTACTGGGATTATAGGCGTGAGCCACTGTGCCTGGCCAGTAGCAGGGCGAATTCTGCTGAGTGCTGTGTATCACTGTGGTGAGGAAGACACTGAGTTCCAATGCAGTCTCCCACTCACTTCCTTCTGTTTTCCTTAAGTACATAGATTCTGTCACTGCAATGCACTGCCTGGGGCTGGGACAGAGTGGTATAGGCAGTGTAAGACTATCCTTCATATCTTCTTCAATATATCTTTTCTCATTATGCAAAAACCAAGTACCATAATCTCTCACCTAATTTTTTGGTTTGTGAAGGTACTCTTGTGTAGATAGCTGCTCAATTTGATCGTCCTTCTCAGGGTTGGTGGGGGGACTCGCTGGAGGATTCTATTTACCCATCTTCCATTTTCTTTATAGTGCTGAATAATATTCCATTATCTGTATGTATCCCAATTTATCCATTCACCTACTAAAAGTCATCTCAGTTGCTTAATGTTTTGGTAGTTATGAATAAAGTTACTATAAATATTTGTTTGCTTGTTTTTAGGTGGACATAAGTTTTCAGCTTCTTTGATTAAATACCAGTGAGCACAATTGCTAGTTCATAAGGTAAGACTGTGTTTAATTTTGTAAGAAACCAGCAAACTGTCTTCAAAAGTGGATGTGGCATTTGCATTTCTATCAGCACTGAGTGAGAGTTTCTTTTGCTCCACATTTCTGCCAACATATGTTGTTGTCAGTGTTCTGGATTTTGGCCATTCCAGTGGGTGTGCTATGGTATCACCCTGTGGCTTTAATTCACGCTTTCCTATTATTCATATACTTATTTGTCATCTGTATATCTTCTTTGGTGAGATGTATTTTAAAGTCTTTGGCCCACTTTTAAAATCAGATTGTTCATGTTCTTATTTTGGGGTTTATGAGTTCTTTGTGTATTTTGAATAACAATTTTTTGTCTGACAGATCTTTTGCAAATATTTTCTCCCAATCTGTAGCTTGTCCTTTTGTTCTCTTGGCAATGTCTTTTGCAGAGCAGAAGTTTTTATTTTAATGAAGTTCGGCTTATCAATTCTCTCCTCCATGCATCATGCCTCTGGTGTCGCATCTAATATCATCATCAAACCCAACGCCATCTAGATTTTCATCAATGTTACCTTCTAGGAGTGTTATAGTTTTTTATTTTACATTTATATCTGTGATCTATTTTGAGTCAATTTTTGCAAAGAGTGTAAGTTCTGTGTCTAGATTCGTATTTTTTTTAATGTGGATGCCTGATTGAGCACCATTTGTTGAAAATGTTATCATTTCTCAGTTGAATTCCCTTTACTCCCTTGTCAAAGATCGATTGACTCATATTAATGTAGACCTATTTCTGGACACTCTATTCTCTTCAATTGATCTATCTTCCAGTTCTTTTGCCAATACCACATTTTCTTGAACACTGTAGCTTTCTGGTGTCTTAAAGTAGCACAGCATCAGTTTTTAATTTCTTCATAGAAATTAAAATTATTGTTTATTGTTATCTATGAAATAACTAGCTGATATTTTGGTGGAGAATGTAATAAATTTATAGATCAAGTTGGGAAGAACTGAAATCATTACAGTATTGAGTCTTACTCTCCAGGAACATGAAATATCTATTTGTTTAGTTCTTCCTTGATATTGTTTATCAGAGTTCTATAGTTTTCCTCATATAGATCTTGTACATATTTTGTTAAATTTGTACCCAAGTATTTTATTTTTGTATGCTAATATAATTAGTGTGATTTTGTAATTATAGATTCAATTGTTCATTGCTGGTGTATAGAAAGCTGATAGCCTTTTTGTATCAACTTTGAACTTTGCATCCTGTTATAATTACTTATTAGTTCCAGGAGATTTTTGGATCAATTATTTTGAACTTTCCACATAAACATGTCATGTGCAAAGGAAGATCATTTTATTTTTTTCTTAATCTATATACCTTTTCTTTTCATTCATTTTCTCATTGCATTAGCTAGGACTTCCAGTATAATAAATGGTGAAAAGAAGCATTCATGCCTTTTTCTTGATCTTAGTGGGAAAGCTTTCAGTTTCTCACCATTAAGCATAAGGTAAACTGTAGGACTTTTGCAGATATTCTTTACCAAGTTGATGATATTCTCTACCATTCCTAGTTTACTGAGAGTTTTTATTATGCCTGAGTGTTGGATTTTTACAAATACTTTTTCTGCCTCTGTTGCTAAACTCTTTATTTTTCTTCTCTGTCTTGTTGATGTGATGGATTACATTGACTGATTTTCTAATATTAAACCAGTCTTGCATAACAGGGATAAACCTTTCTTTGTCATGGTATTTAATTCTTTTTACATTGTAGGATTCTATTTGCTAACGTTTTGTTGAGGATTTTTGCATCTATATTCATAGAAAATGTTGGCTTGCAGTTTTCTTTGCTTTTAGTATATTTGTCTGATTTTGGTATTAGGTTAATAATGGGCAATAAGTATTACCTCTGCTTCTGTCTTCTGAGAGAGACTGTAGATAATTGGCATAATTTCTTTCTTAAATGTTTGATAGAATTTAAAAGTGAATGTATCTATGCCTGACACCTTCAGCTTTGGAAAGTTATTACTGATTCAATTCTTTTAATATATGTATTTAGGTTTCTTTGAATGCATATTTCTTTTTGTGTGAGTTTTGGCAGATTGCACCTTTCAAGGAATTGGTACATTTCATCTAGGTTATGAAGTTAGTGGCATAGATTTATTCATGGTATTCTTTTATTATTATTTTCCTGTCCATAAGATTTGTAGTGATGTCCCTTTCTTCATTGCCAATATTATTCATTTATGTCTTTCCTCTTTTTTTTAAGTTACCTTGGCTAGAGCCTTGTCAATTTTATTTTTCTTTTCAAAGAACCAGCTTTTGTTTTCATCGATTTTCTTTACTGAATTCCTGTTTTCAATCTCATGTATTTCTGCTCATATTGTTATTTTCTTCTGCTTCCTTTGGATTAATTTGCTCTTCATCTCATTTCCTAAGGTGAAAACTTAGCAGATTGATTTTACATCTTTCTTCTTTTTTAATATGCATTTGATTTTACAAATTTCCCTCTAAGCACTGCTTTCACTGCATCCTACAAATTTTGATGATAAATTGAGGTTTCGTTTTCATTTAGTCAAAATTATGTATGCAACTCATTGTCCACATCATACCGTGAAGCATCTCCTCTCTGTTTTCATCTAGAAGTTGTAGAGTTTCGGGTCTTATATTTAAGGGTCTGATTCATTTTGAGTTGATTTTGGTATATGATGTAAGATGAAGGTCTAATTCACTCTTCGACATGTGGTTATCCACTTTTCGCCACACCATTTATTAAGGAGGTAGTTCTTTACCTCATTGTATTCTTGGCATCTTTGTCAAAAGTCAGTTTGGTGGTAAATGTGTGGATTTGTTTATAGGCTCCTTACTATGTTCCATTGCCTGCTGTGTTCATTTTTATCTCCTTTTAATGTTTTGCTTTGTGTTTTGTTTCTTGAGATGGAGAATCGCTCTGTTGCCCAGACTGGAGTGCAGTGGTGCGATCTCAGCACACCGCCGCCTCCACCTCTTGGGTTCAAGTGATCCTCCTGCCTTAGCCTCCCAAGTAGCTGGGACTACAGTTGCATGTCACCATGCCCAGCTAGTTTTTGCATTTTTAGTAGAGATGGGGTTTCACCACGTTAGGGTGGTCTCAAACTGCTGAACTCAGGTGATCTTCCCGCCTTGGCCCCTGAATGTGCTGGAATTACAGGCATGAGCCATCGCACCCAACCTGATATTGTTTTGCTTACTAAAGCTTTGCAGTAGATTTTGAAATCAAGTAGAATGATTTCTCTAGCTTTGTTCTTTCTGTTCAACACTGCTTTGTCAATCCAGAAACTTTTGTGCTTCTATGCAAATTTTAGAATTGTCTTTTCTATTTTTGAGAAAAATTTCAGTGGAATTTTGTTACGGATAGCACTGAATTTGTAGATTGCTTTGAATAGTATAGAATATTGTGTGATATCCTTTCTTCCAGTCCATAAACATGAGAATTCTTCCCGTTTATTTGTCTTCATTTTTTTCAGTGTTTTATCAATTTCAATGTACAAATCTTTCACCTACTTGGTTAAATTTATTTCTAAATATTTTATTTTTGTGCAAATTATAAGTGAGATTTAAATTTTCTTTGTTGTTAGTGTATGGAAACACTGCTGATTTTTGTATGTTTGTTAATTTTTCTAAAATTTTACCGAATTTGTTTTTTAGTTTTAACAGCTTTATGGTGGAGTCTAAAGTGTTTGTTCATAAGAGACATTGTCATCTGCAAACAGAAACAATTTAACTTCTTCCTTCCTGATTTAGATGTCTTTTACATGGGTTTGGGTCATAATCCCAATACATACAATCCAAACATTATAATCTCTAATGCTGAAATCCTTAAAGATCAAAATCTGTTAAGTCTAAAATTCTTAACATCTAAAATCCTGAAAATCACAACCCCAGGATAGTTGTTAGGCAGAAATATTACTTTGCTACTGTCCTTTTGAAGAAAAAATGGGTTTCAATTAAATTCCCAAACCATAATGACAGATTTGAAATTAGGTGCAACCAAAACTTCTCAAAGTGAATTTCAATGTGTTATCAATAAAGTTTGTTTTTTCATTTCAGCACAATGCACTTGGTGAAAAATTCAGGTAAGTGAATTGGCTGTGTAATAGGGCAACAATGTAAATTTCAGTTTAAAAATGCTTCATTTGCCTGAGTTGGCATTCCTCCCACCTAATGACATTCCAAAAGCTTTTAATAAATTAGCTACATTTTCCTGAAGAAGCCATCAAGGTTAGTGACTGGTTTGAAAATAATCATGTGCAGGACAGATAAAAAGACACTTACATTGTGTAAGTAAAAACACACTTACACAATGGTATTATTTGATGCCAGTATTATTTCTACCAAATTTGTGGTCTGTATAAAAGTACATGCAGTTTGGTTTCTGTGAACCCAAAACAACATAGAAGCATGGCACAGAAGATGGGAAAGTCTAATAGGGAATGCCCGTGTCCGTGTATGTTACACAAAAGAACTTCAAAAGAGCCGTACCACATAGAAAATGAATGTGAACGTATTTCCTGAGGATAAGCATGTCCAAAAAGGAA
Source organism: Cheracebus regulus (assembly GCA_963574635.1). Lineage (NCBI taxonomy): Eukaryota > Metazoa > Chordata > Mammalia > Primates > Pitheciidae > Cheracebus > Cheracebus regulus. The sequence goes on from CAUYQU010005366.1 coordinate 5,551, forward strand.
AAAAAAAAAAGTAGCCATTTATTTGCAAGACTTCAAAAATATAGTTAATGATTATGGAAGTTGACCAACTCTTATGGACAATCTTCATGCAATTGCCCATAATAGTTTTTTGTTGTTGTTGTTGTTTTTCTGGAACAGGGTTGGACTCTGTCACCCAGAATGGAGGAGTGCAAGGACGCAATCTCAGCTCACCACAACCTCTGCCTCCCAGCAATTGCCCATAGTCTATGCCTTTTATATAACTTTTCTTTTTAGCTTTTTGTTTTGCTTTTCTTTTCCTTTTTCAAGTTTTTTCCATTATTTTAAATTGTTATTATTTTTTACAATTCACTATGATATGTATTTCACCTTCACATCACTTCCAATATGAGAAGTATAAATTGCGTCAAGACTTTTAGAAAGTTAATTTATTTTACGCATTTTTTGCAAATGTATCTTCATGAGGGTGCATTTATACAACGTTGTCTGAGTATAAGCATTGTGCATGTAGATAAAAATGTTGAAACCATCAATAAATGAAGAGGTGCTCTTTTGTACAACTGCATTTGTGAAAGATAAAATTTATTGAAATCTTGGCTCTTGGGTAACTGGTGCACTGGTGATGTATAGTGACCCATTGTGGTTATTTTACTAATTTCATCAAAAGACTTAGGTTGTTTGTCACATTATTTCAGCTTACTGCAGTTATAAACCTAGATGCACCAATCTATTATTACCAATCCTAGTGATATACATTTATATATTTCACTTTTGACTTATTTCTTTGTGAATATGATTCATCTTCTCATCATCATTATACCCATGTAATTTCATGAGTATATCTGAGTCTTTATGCTTGCAAAAATATATTATTGCCGATTTTATTATACAAAGTAGCCTAGAAAATTTTCTGTCATGTTTTATATATTTCTTAAATAAATCCCCTATTAAAAATGTAAATAAATGTCTCTTACATAGTTTGTGTTATTTTATCCAGAATCATGTTTTTGGGGTTTTTATCTTTCAGAATTGTGATTTATGGAATTTTAGACTTTAGAAATTTTGATCTTTCATTATTTCAACATTTGGGATTTTGGTGTTCTGAATTGTGTCTTCCAGGACTATAATTGGCTCCCATTTTATTTCTTTCTCTTCCCCGATTTCTCTGACTAGAACTTCCAGTACTATGGTGAATAGAAGTGACATGAGTTAGTATCCCTGTCTTTTATTATTATTATTATTATTATTATTATTATACTTTAAATTATGGGATACATGTACAGAACATGGAGGTTTGTTACATAGGTATACACGTGCCATGGTGGTTTGCTGCACCCATCAACCTGTCATCTCCTAATGCTATCCCTCCCCTAGCCTCCCACTTCCCACCAGGCCCTGGTGTATGATGTTCTTCCCCTTGTGTCCATGTGTTCTCATTGTTCAACTCCCACTTATGAGTGAGAACATGCAGTGTTTGGTTTTCTGTTCCTTTGTTAGTTTGTTGATAATTATGGTTTCCAGCTTCGTTCATGTCCCTGCAAAGGACATGAACTCCTTCTTTTTTATGACTGTATAGTATTCCATGGTGTATATGTGCAACATTTTCTTTATCCAGGCTATCATCATTCATGGGCATTTGGGTTGGTTCCTAGTCTTTGCTATTGTGTATTTGCTATGCATGTGCATGAGTCTTTATAGCAGAATGCTTTATAATCCCCTGGGTATATACCCAGTAATGGGATTGCTGGGTCAAATGGTATTTCTGGTTCTAGATCCTTGGAGGATTGCCACACCATCTTCCACAATGGTTGAACTAATTTACATGCCAACCAGCAGTGTAAAAGTATTCCTATTTCTACACATCCTCTCCAACATCTATTGTTTCCTGACTTTTTAATGATCACATTCTGATTGGCATGAGATGGTATCTCATTGTGGTTTTGATTTGCATTTCTCTAATGACCAGTAATGATGAATTTTTTTTCATATGTTTGTTGGCCACATAAATGTCTTCTTTTGAGAAGCGTCTGTTCATATCCTTTATCCACTTTTTGATGTGGTTGTTTTTTTCTTGTAAATTTGTTTAAGTTCTTTGTAGATTCTGGATATTGGCCCTTTGTCAGGTAGATAGATTACAAAAAAATTTTTCCATTCCGTAGTTTGCCTATTCACTCTGAGGATAGTTTCTTTTGCTGTGCAGAAGCTCTGTAGTTTAATTAGATGTCATTTTGGCTTTTGTTGACATTGCTTTTGGCATTTTAGTAGTGAAGTCTTTGCCCATGTTTATGTCTTAATGGTATTGCCTAGGTTTTCTTCTAGTGTTTTTATGGTTTTAGGTCTTACATTTAAGTCTTTAATCAATTTTGAGTTAGTTTTTGTATAAAGTGTAAGGAAGGGGTCCAGTTTTAGTGTTCTGCATATGGCTAGTCAGTTTTCTCAATACCATTTATTAAATAGGGAATCATTTCCCCATTTCTTGTTTTTGTCAGGTTTGTCAAAGATCAGATGGTTGTAGTTGTGTAGTGTTATTTCTGAGGCCTCTGTTCTGTTCCATTGGTCTATATATCTGTTTTGGTACCAGTACCATGCTGTTTTGGTTACTGTAGACTTGCTACAAAAAGAATAAACTACCTAGGAATACAGCTTACTAGGGATGTGAAGGACCTCTTCGAGGAGAACTACAAACCACTGCTCAAGGAAATAAGAGAGGACACAAACAAATGGAAAACATTTGTGCTCATGGATAGCATGAATCGATATCATGAAAATGGCCATACTGCCCAAAGTAATTTATGGATTCAATTCTATCTCCATCAAACTACCATTGACTTTCTTCACAGAATTAGGAAAAAGTACTTTAAATTTCACATGGAACCAAAAAAGAGCCCATATACCCCATGTAACCCTAAGCAAAAAGAACAAAGCTGGAGGCATCATGCTACCTAACTTATATTTGATCTTAAAAAAAAAAGCTTTCGCTTTTTCATTGTTGAGTATGATGTTAGCTGTGGGCTTTTTGCATATGACCTTTATTCTGTTGAGGTACAGTCCATCTATACCTAATTTGAAAATTTTTAACATGAAGGGATGCTGATTTTTGTCAAATGCTCTTTTTGTATCAGTTAAGATTATATGTTTTTCCTCTATTATGTTAATGTGGTATATCACATTTATTGATTTGCCTATATTTAACCATCCTGTATCCCAGAAACAAATCACATGTGATGATAGCAAATGATCCTTTTAATGTGCTACTGATTTGGAATTCCTAGTATTTCATTGTGGAATTTTACTTCTATGTTCATCAGGGACATATGCCTGTAATTTTATTTTCTTGTCTGGCTTTTATATCAGGGTAATGCAGACCTCATAAAATGAGTTTGAAAGTGTTTCTTCATGTTAGATATTTGGAAGAGTTTGAGAAAGACTGGTATCAGTTCTTCTTTACATATTTAGTAGAATTCATTAATGCCACCATCAGAGCCTGAGATTTTTATCCTTTTATTTTTAGTTTTCATATAATCATTTTACATATTTATAAGATACAGAGTGTTATTTGGATATGTGTATGCAATGTGTAATGATCAAATCAGGAAAATTAGCATATCATATCCATCACCTCAAATATTTATTGTCTCTTTGTGTTTTCAACATTCAGAATTCTCTCTTGTAGCATTTTTAAATAACATACAATTAATTATAGTTAACCGTATTTACCCTGTAATAGTACATAGCAACATAACTCCTTCCTCCTATCTAGATATAATTTTGTGTCTCTTAAAAAACCTCTTGCCATCCTTCCCTCCCCTGACACTTCCTAGTCTCTAATAACTACAGTTCTACTCTCTACTTCCATGAGTTTAATTTTTAGCTCTACATGTGAGATGATGTGTTATTTATCTTTCTGTGTCTGACTCATTTCACTTAGTTCAGGCTCATCTATGTTGCTGTGAATGACAAAATTTCATTCCTTTTGTGGTTGAATAGTATTCCATTAGGTATATTTTATATACCATATTTTTTTATCCATCTGTTGATGGTTATTTAAGTTGATTCCTTATTTTAGCTACTGTGAATAGTGCTTCAGTAAACATGGAGCTGGGGTGTGGGGAGGGTACAGATAGTCCTTTGCTATTCTGATTTTCTTTCCTTGGAATAGATTTCCAGTGGTGGGATTGCTGGATCATATAGTTGTTCTACTCTTAGATTTTTAAGACACCTCCTGTCTGTATTGCATAAGATCTGTACAACTTTACATTCCCATCAAGAATGTACAAGTGTTCCACCTTATCCATATCCATACCAGCAGCTGTTATTTTTGTCTTTTTTAGAATAGACAGTTTAACTGGGATGAGATAATATCTTATGGTTTTGATTTGCATTTCCCTGATGAGTTTTGATGTTGAACATTTTTTTTCATATATTTTTGGCTATTTGTATGTCTTTTATTTTTATTTGCATTTTTTGAAAAATGTCTATTCAGATCCTTTGCCCACTTTTAAAGCAAATCATTTGGCTGTTGCTCTCAAGTTGTTTGAGTTTCTTATTTATTTTGCATATTTGCCCCTGGTTACATGAATAGTTTACAAATATTTTCTTCAATTCTACAGATTTTCTCTTCACTCTGATTGTTTCCTTTTCTGATTCTGTTCCTTTTTAGTTTGATATAATCCTTTTTTATGTTTTATTTTATTGACTGTGCTTTTGAAGTCTTAGTTATAAAATCTTTAGGTAGATCAATGTCCTGATGCTTTTTCCCATGTTTTTGCCTTGTAGTTTTACAGCTTCAGGACTTACATTTAAGTCTACTCAATTTTGAGTTGATTTTTATATATGCTGAAAGATGCAGGTCTAGTTTTATTCTTCTGCATGTGGATATCTAGTTTTCCTGGTACAATTTATTTTCTGCTTCTGTAGGTGTGACTATTTCAGATACCTCATATAAGTAAAATTGTGCAGTGTTGTCCTTCTGCAACTGACTTATTTCACTTCTGTCTATTCATGTTTTTGCAAATAATAGACTATCCTTATTTCAGGCTAGATGCCAGTCCATTGTGTGTATGCACCACAATCTCTTATCCATCCATCTCTTGATGGTTACTTAGGTTGTTACCATATTATGGTTGTATTAGTCAGGGCTCTCTAGAGAGACCAAAATAATAAGAGATATATATGGGAGTTTATTAAGTAGTATTAACTCACGTGATCACAAGGTCCCACAATAGGCTGTCTGCAAGCTGAGGAGCAAGGAGCCAGTCCAGGTCGAAAAGCTAAAGAACTTGGAGTCCAATGTTTGAGGGCAGGAAGCATTCAGCATGGGAGAAAGATGTAAGCTGGGAGGCTAAGCCAATCTAGCCTTTTCACATTTTTCTGCCTGTTATTTTTGCTGGCAGCTGATTAGATGATATCCACTCAGATTAAGGGGTGGATCTGCCTTTCCCAGACCATTGATTCAAATATTAATCTCCTTTGGCAACACCCTCACAGACATACTCAGGATCAATACTTTGCATCCTTCAATCCAATCAAGTTGACAGTCAGTATTAACTATCACAATGGCTATTGTGTTAATGCTGCAAGAAACATAGGCGTGCATACATCTGTTTGAGATCCTGATTTCAATTTTTTGGAATACATACCCTGGAGTAGGATTGCTGGATCATATAGTAGTTGCATTTTTTTAAGTAAGCTTCATACTATTTTCCATAGTTTAAAATAAAATTAAGAATGATTTTGGCCAGGCACTATGGCTCACACCTGTAATCTCAGCACTTGGGGAGGCTGAGACTGGTGGATCACTTGAGCCCAGGAATTTGAGACCAGCCTGGACAACATGGACAAAATTTTGTCTCTGCAGAGAATACAAGCATTAGCTAGGCATATTGGCACACACCTGTAGTACCAGCTACTTGGGAGACGGAGGTGAGAGAATGGCCCAAGCCCAGGAAGTCAATGCTGAAATAGACTATGGTCACACCACTGCACTGCAGCCTGGGTGACAGAGTGAGAACCTGTCTCAGAAAAAGAATGATTTTAACAGTACCAATACAGTAATGCAGTGTCAGGTATTTGTTTTTACATTTACCTTTATAAAGTGAGTTTATACTTTCTTATTCTTTTATCATTTAACATCCTTTTGTTTCAACTGTCATATACTTTTATGTTGTCATTCAGCATTCTTTTGTTTCAACATGAGAATCTCTCTTTAGCATTTCTTTTGAGGCAGATGTGATGGTGATGAATTCCCTCATGTTTTATTTACCTGGGAACATCTTTATTTTATTTTATTTTGAGACAAGGTTTCCTCTGTCACCCGGGTCAGAGTGCAGTGGCATGATTTAGGCTCACTGCAGCCTCAACCTACTGGGCTCAAACTATCCACTTAAATCTCCCAAGTAGCAGGACTACAGGTGCACATCACAATGCCTGGTTAATTTTTGTATTTTTTGAAGAGATGAAGTTTCATCATGTTGCTGAGGCTGGTCTCAAACTCTTGAGCTCAAGTGATCCACTAGCCTCAGCCTCCCAAGTACTGGGAATACAAGCATGAGCCACCACGCCCAGAATTATCTAGGAGCATCTTTATTTTCTCCTTCATTTTAAAAAGACAGTTTGCTTGGTATAGAATTCTTGGTTGGCATTTTTTCTCCCTCTTAGCCCTCTGAACATATCATCCTTCTCACTTCTGGCCTGCAAGGTTTCTGTTGAGAAATTTCATATAAAGTGTGCTTTCTCTTACTACTTTCGAAATTTTCTCTCTGTCTTTGACTTTTAAAGACAATTATTATTGATACAATTATAGATATTTTTTGATACATTTTATTGATACAATTATAGATATTTATAGGGTACATCTGATATGTATACAATGTTTGATTATCACATAAGGGTAATTGGGATATCTATAACCTCAAATACTTATCATTCCTTTTTGCTTGAAATATTCCACATCTTCTCTCCTATTTTGAAACATGCAATAAATTATTCTTAACTATAATCACCTTACTGTGCTATCAAACACTAGAATTTATTTCTTCTATCTAACTCTGTTGTGACAATTCAATTATAATATGCCTTAAAACAGACTTCTTTGGGTTCTATTTGGTGTCCTTTAAGTTTCATAAGTCTGGATATCCATTTCCATCCTCAAGTTTTGGAATTTTCTTGTAATTATTTTTTAAAATAAGGCTTTGTGCCTTTCTCTCTCTCTGTCTCTCTCTCTCTGTCTCTCTGTCTCTCTCTCTCTCTCTGACAGAGTCTCACTGTGTCACCAGGCTGGAGTGCAGCAGCACATTCTGGGCTCACTGCAACCTCCGCCTCCTGGGTTCAAGCGATTCTCCTGCCTCAGCCTCCTGAGTAGCTGGGACTATAGGCATGTGCCACCACACTCAGCTAATTTTTTGTATTTTTCATAGAGATGGGGTTTCACCATGTTGACCAGGATGGTCTCAATCTCTTGACCTTGTGATTTGCCTGCCTTGGCGTCCCAAGGTGCTGGGATTACAGGCGTCAGCCACTGCACCTGGCCACCTCTCTCTTTTTTCTCCTTAGGTTCCCATAATATGTATACTGGTTTGCTTGGCAGCTTTTCACAAGTCTCTTAGGCTTTCTTTACTGGGTTTTTTTTTTTTTGTCTGATTAGATGATTTCAAATGACCATCTTCAAGTTCATTGATTTTTTTTCTTATGCTTGATAAATTCTACTGTTGAAGCTCTTTATTGAATTTTCAGTTTAGTTATTATATTCTTCAGCTCCAGAATTTCTGTTTGGTTATTATTTACATTTTTTATCTCTTTGTTCATTTTCTCATATTGTTCATGTGTCATTTTTCTCTGATTTTGTTTAGTTGTTTATCTATATCCTCTTATAGCTCACCGAGCTTCTTAAGATGATTATTTTAAATTGTTTATCATGCAATTTATAGATCTTTATGTCTGTAAGATTGGTTACAGATTTATTTTGTTTCTTTCCTTGTGTCATATTTCTCTGATACTTCATGTTCCTTCTAGCTTTGCATTGGCGTCTGTACATTTAAATAAGCAGCCACTTTTTCTAGTACTTACAGCTTGGATTTAGCAGTGAAAGACCTTTAACAATCAGCCTGGCTACATATTTTATGACTCTCTCAAAACTTTTTTATGGATGTGCACATTGTGCTATTATCTCTTTTGCCTTGGGGAGAAGTCTCAGGATTGTGCTTCTTCTCCCAATCCTGCAGGGTTTTGCTGGGTGCTACATGCTGCCTTATCCTTTTCTCTAATACAGTGCATTGATATGCTAGGGCGTGAGGTACAAGCTCAATTTCCCTTCCACTCTTCTGAAAAGAAAATTCAGGATTGTGTGCATTTCCCTGAATGCATTAAGGTGTGCCAGGTACCGAAAGTCATCCTCTCCTTTTCCCTAGGGCAGTGCACTGAGATGCCAGGATGTTGAGTGTAAGCTCCACTCCTCTCTATTCCTCCTGCAGAAGTAATCTCAGGATTGTGTGACTTCTCCCAATCCTTCACAAATAAGCTAGCTGCTGAGACACATGTTATCTGCAGATCTGTGCCATCTACAGAAATGCATACCATCTGCTAAGAACTGTGACATCCACTAAGATCGTTGCCACTGCTAGGGGTCAGGCTTGTTGCTGGGGGTTGTGCCAGCCCGGAGGGATTACACTGGCAGCTGCAATCTGTGCTGGGAGCTGTGACTAGCACCAACAACTGCAGTTAGTGCAATAAGTGCTGGCAGCTGCAACCCAAGCTGGATATCAAGGGATGCATGACTGTCTGAGCTTGCAGGCTTCTGAAAGTCTCATCAGTTGCAGGGAGACCCACCAAGGACTGGGAGTTGTGTGCTGGGGCCATGATGGCTGCTCTTAGGTATGTAGGTCTGTTGGAGGCAATACAGCTGCTGGAGCCCACACTGGCTGTTGCAGGCCATGCCAAATGCTGACAGCTACCCATCCCAAGTCTGTTATTAGCAATGCATAGGTATTCCAACTATGCTGAATCCTTCAGTCCTTTGAATGAGTCAAGACAGGAGCAGTTCTCTTGGACAGTGTCCTACAAGGTTAGGATGTTGGATGCACCCCTTTCTCTCCTTTCTCCTTGGAAGAAATTGTGGGCCAAGTGGATCTCTCTCAGTGGTGAACTGTGCCAACTTGAAGGAGGGAGAATGTGGGCAAAGTGAAACTGCTCTTTCCTACCTATTTCAATGTGGCCATCTTGGTTCTGTGCTCTTTTAGGTTGCTGCAACTTCTGCACTGGATTCTGGTATTCTCACAAAGCTGAAATGTGTGCCACAAGAAGGGAAATAGATATCCTTATTCACAGACAGCCTGAGTAGATGAGAACCCAGTCTAGAAACATGCTCATTGGACAAGGAGCATAAGAGAACCATGTTCCTGGACAGTATAGGAAGAAGTAAAGGTCTGTAGAAGAGCCTTTGAGCTGGAGAAGGAAACATGAGATTAGCTGTCATTAGACCCTTTTCTATCTCAAATTCTATCACTCCTCACACATTTATATGTCATGCTCATGTGTCTACCACGCACCTTTGTGCATCTTTCTTCTGCTAAAAATACGTTTTCTCCATTTCCTCTTTTACAAATTGCTTATATTCAGACAACGTTGTATAAATGCACCCTCATGAAGACACATTTGCAAAAAATGCATAAAATAAATTAACTTTCTAAAAGTCTTGACGCAATTTATAAGAGGAAGTCTTATAAGTCTTCTCACTTAAGATCCAGTTTGTATGTTGTTTCTATGACTCTCATAATAAAGTTGCTTTCTTTTCTTACTCCCAGAGTCTTTGTATACATTTTTACTATAGAAGCAACTACACTTTGATACAACCATTTACAAGTTTTTCATTGTTAGAGACGGTTTTATGTCAGGTTTTGTCAATATCTACCTGTGGGATCTGGGCCAAGTGATATTGCCTCTTTGAGTCTCACCTTCTGTGTAGGATGGCAAAGATAAACTAATTGATCCCTCAGGGACCTTCTAGCCTTATAGTTCTAGTTTTTGATTCCACGTCCCCTTGATCTATAGCAAAACAAGCCATGCACTTTAAATGGCTAGTTTTATGTGTCTTGCACCATAATATTCTATCTATGGGAGAAAGTCCCAAAGTGAAGACCAGAGGCCAGAATTCTGAGGGATTCAGGTAGGGAAAGAGAAATTATTCTTGGTGCCTCCAAGTGATACCAACAGAAAGTCAAGAAAATTACAGAAAGTCACATATGTTTTCTGGTTGCCAACTATTCCAAACTGTGCTTCATTTGTAGTCGGTAAAATTTACACACTTCAACTGAGGCACAGATAAATACCTTTCTAAAAAACTGCCTATTTTGGAACTCAATTTTTTCTGCAGCTGTTACTTCCAATGGCTCTGATTTTTCTCCTTCAAGTTATTGTATTCATCTTTGCCTTAAAATTTGTATCATTTGTGTGAATATTTAGCCAGATTCACAACAGATTGACTCAATCCATCCATTTGAAGTACTAACTCTTTACTTGGGTTATCATTCTCTTTCTCTTTTCCTCTTTTTCCATAAGATGGCATTTGGAAGCAGCAGAAAACTTACATTTAACATCATAGGTGATCAGGGAGGGTGTCTTATCTGTATATATACTGCTGTTGACTCCTGGTCTGTATATACTGCTCTAATGTCTGACTTTGTTTGATCTTTGAGCACAGCCTCTTTAATTCAGCAGCCACTGGTCTTTGGAATCCTGTGCTAGCATCTCTTAAAATATGAGTGGTCCTTCCTGATCTTTTAGGCATAATGCTGGTGTCTGCTAATGATGACTACGTACTTTGCTGTTACCTCCAGTTCTAAGGTTCCTGCACCTTGCAGCCTTGACATCCTGACCCCAGGTATATCTCCCAGTTGACTACATTTTTCAGCACTTCTAGTTCCATCTTACAATTAGTTTAACTCTCAACTGTTTATCTGACTCCACTTGAGACTTAAGATGCCACCCTAATGTCCATGCAAATGGGGACCTCCATCAGCCACCTCTGGCTTATCTAGTATGGGTCATAAAGACACACTCCGGAGAAATGGAGCACAATCTTTGTTGTTCTAAACTCCTCTCTCAACAAAATACATTTAGTTGATTCTATTTTATCATTACAATTTCCCCTTTCTTAGAAAATATTTTTTCTTGCCATTCTCTAGGGGTAAAAGCCTCAATCTCATGTTCTAGTTTCAATGGTTTAAGGATTGCTGGGAATTGAGCGGGTAGAGAATCTCTAAGGGACTGAAAAGGGGAAGAAATGGGATGCATTTCAAAATTTATTACTCTACCATAATTAGAGAACATGTCTGTTGAGGTGAAGTCATTTTTTTTCTTTTTATGTTCTTAATTCCCACATTACCCTTAGCTCTCTTCAAGCTGCACAGGGTTGCAAACTCAAGCACAGTTGAGTTTGCCTCCTCCGAAAGGTCACTGAAATACAGAGACAGGGATTAAGGCTGTCACTTACTCCTGTCAGAATTCCCAGTATGCATATATGAAGGCAAAGTTCCAGGTTAGATAGTGGGAGTATTCAGCTTTGAGTTTCAATCGACCCAGAAAATTAGTCAGTTTGTTCATCATTCAGATTCAAGGTGATTGGGTTCAAGTTTCTTTCTTATTTAAGCCCAGAATGACAAGCTGCCTCTGGCTTCTCACCTTTCCTCTTTACAATCTGTGGGCTTAGTTAAAATTGGTTTCTTCAAAGTGAAAAGAATAAAGAAACCTTGGATAAGGCTGTAAGAGTATTGATCCTGAACTTTAGGAGACAAGTAAGGATAAAGGTAAAGTCCTATTAAATTCCAACAACTCTTCCCCAGGTAATTCAAAGTCTTTGTTTTTAGATAAAATTTTTTAAAAATTTGTGCTCTTCACTTGTAGTGGATAGAGATAATACAGAACTATGTTTAGTGTCTGATGTGATGAAATTAGACAAAACAAAAGAATGACCTATCTTACACATATTTACATCTCCAATCTCTTCATTCAGTTGTAGCTAAAACATTGGACAAATGCTTTGGACTTCTCAGCATCCAGTCTTTCCTATCTGGAATGAATTTCAAAAAGGAGAAGCTGGTCCAACATTCTGCATTAGAACCTGAAGGCCAGGCACATACTCTGTCTTGATGATCATGTGGCAGCTAAGAAGGTGGACATGAGACCTAGACTCAGCCAATCTGATGCTACATTAGGGACTTTGAATCCTGAAGAGTAACACACAGAATAGGGGTGTCTTCTTGTGGTGACTGTGGTGGGTCTAGGGTCCTACAATGTGGCATTGAGTCTGGGGAGGGGCACAGTCCAGCAGCAGTGGTTGTGGATGTCCAGTGACCTGAACACACTCTTTCTGTGGTATGATCTTTCGTAAATCTTGTCTCTTGGTATGGTTACCGTGTTGCCAAACCTCCTTATCAATTTTAACATTTTTGGATCTCCTTATAATAAATTACTTCTCTGTTTAGATAAGCAGAGTTAGTAAAGATGGTTGCAGCTAAGAAGCCTGGCAGGTGCAGAGAAAGTAAGCCCAAGGTAAAATCCACCTCTCAGCTCATCTTCCTCTTTCAGTGACCTGATGGCTACACACAGCAGCCTGGCGTCCTAGCCATTCAGACAAGCACCTGACTCACACTTAGTTCTTGGAAACATGTCTTAAGAGGTACATTGGCAAACATGATCACTATGGGAAGTTGTTGGGAATTTTGGAGGGTCTGCTAACCCAGATGGTCTGAAGTAACTAGAAATATTTTGCAGAAGAGATTTCTGTCTATGAGGCTACAGCCCACAATTGATCCCATATACTCTGGCATTGCTCACAATTTCCGTTTTTCAAGGTCTTCAGTCTGCTAGATGCTACAGAGAAAATGATGCCACAAAAAAAATGCACCCTAAGGTACTAATAGATATCAGTTTCCCTGTGACCCTTTCAAGGGGGTATTCACATTTTGAATAAGAGAGCAACATGATGATGATAGAATGATGTCCGTGCAGTGAGTGAGCATGGAGGCTCTCTTTACACCTTTTGGACCTGTCCATCCATATGCATTATATGGTCTAGGTTCCCCTTGGGTCTGTTTCTGTGGATAATTTAAACATTACGATAAATTTTTCTAGCAGGTGTCTGGAAAACTGAAGAGTAATTACTTCCTGATGGCTAAACAAAAGAATTAAAGTGCTATTTATCTCAGTGCTCTTCTCTTTTTTCTTGCCAAAAATTCAAACAACTACCATTAGGTACTTTTACCAGAAAAAGCATTCGTTACTCTCAAGTGTTTTGTTTGCCCTCTGATGAGATAAAGGACTATTACTTTAAACTGTTACTCTTTTTTTTGTGGAGGTTGTGTTGTAACTGGCAGAAGGGTCTGGCTGCCCACCGCTTGCAGAAAGAAGTCAAAAATAATAATTGTGATAAGAGGAAGGAAGGTTTTATTATTCGTGGTAGCAGGGAAAAAGCAAGAAAAAAAGTGCCACTTTTTAATCTGTGGAGAGAACACGGGAACATGAGTTTTTAAAGAAAGGGTTTGGAATGCAGAGGAATCAAAGTGGTTAGGAGGTGCCAGGTGGCGTGACTTGCTCTCTGGTCCTCTTATTGTCCCAACTGGTGAAGGGGCTGGCACCATCGTGGATCCTGCCAGGTTATAAATTAGTCACTCTTCAGCCAGGTGTGGGTTCCATCCTCGAAGTAATCTTTTGTTGAAGAAGAATTCCAGAAGTACCTGGTCCCTATCAGAATCCGATTGCTGAGCGTCTAAGGAAGTATATGACCAGATAAGAGAGCATGGGCCAGGTGAGGTGGCTCACACCTGTAATCCCAGCACTTTGAAAGGCCGAGGCGGGTGGATCACTTAAGGTCAGGAGTTCGAGACCAGCATAGTCAACATGGTAAAACCCCATCTCTCCTAAAAATATAAAAAATTAGCTGGGTGTGGTGTCACATGCCTGTAGTCCCAGCTACTCAGGAGACTGAGGCAGGAGAATCGCTTGAACCCGGGAGGTGGAGGTTGCAGTGAGCCAAGATCATGCCAATGCACTCCAGCCTGGGCGACAGAGAGAGACTCCATCTCGAAAAAAAAAAGAGAGAGAGAGAGCATGGTATGTGCTTAACAAGCATGTAGGTGAATAAATGTGCCTAAGGCCTGAGAGTATAGACTGGAAAAGGAAACGGCATGGAGGTTCACAGCCCATTCCAAGGCTGTGCTTTAAGATGAGTGGTAACATACATTCATTTTGTCTCAAAGTTGTATCTTGAGACAGGGAGGAGGAAGAGGAAAAAAGAGAGAGAGAAAATAGTTTAAAATACAGTTTGAGGCTTAGCTGCTAAGCTGCTGGTTACAGTATTGAAGAACCTTTACATGTGGTTCCTCACTGTTATCTGGATCTCCTAATGACTCCTTGGTAAATGGCACTTACAGCATGGCCACAGACACCACATAAACATATTCCCACAGGTGTTACATGAGGGTAGTTTGTCTAATTGTTGAGTTTAGTTCTGGTAACGAGTAAGCAAGGGTCATAGTCACAAAATGTTCAGAGGTGTTTGCACCAGAGCAACTCCATTTTGAATAGTATCTGGGGAAAACAAGGGTGAGACCTCCTGGACTGCATTCTCAGTCAGTTAAGGCATTCTGAGTCACAGGATGAGACAGAAGGTTGCTATGAGATACACACGTCACAGAGACCTTGCTGATAAAACAGGCTATGGTAAAGAAGTCAGCCAAATCCCACCAAAACCAAGATGGCGAAGAGGGTGACCTCTGATGGTCCTCACTGCTCATTTTACACTAATGATAATGTATTAGCGTGCTAGAAGACACTCTCACCAGCGCCATGACAGTTTACAGATGCTGTGGCAAAGTCAGGAGGTTATTCTATGTGGTGTAAAAGGGCGAGGAACCCCCAGTCCTGGGAATTGCCCATGCCTTTACTGGAAAACTCATGAATAATCCACCCCCTGTTTAGCATATAATCAATAAATAAGTATCCTTAGTCCAGTAGCCTAAACTGCTGCCCTGCCTATGTAGTAACCATTCTTCTGTTCCTTGACTTTCTGAATAAACTTGCTTTCACTGTACCCTATAGACTCACCCAAATTCTTTCTGGCACAAGATCTAGGAACCGTCTTTGAGGGTCTGGATTGGGATCCCTTTCTCATAACAAAATTAGAACTGCTAATAAGGATCTGATCCTGTCCCCTGTCAATTTAGTTTTAACTTCCCTCCTTCTCCAAGAGGTTATCAGAAGAAAAGATAGCTAGATAACTAAGGTAAAATATTTCTGATCTCTGTAGCACTGGGGTATTGTCTTCTTTGTCTAAAATGGTTTAAAATTGTTCTTAGAAGAAATATAAAATTAGGAAATTTGAGTTAAAAGAGACTTTAGTTAAGGGTCCTATAATCTAACTCCCTAATTTAACATTTCTAAAAACCAAGAACCCAAGTGAAGGAGTAACATGATGTGAACAATGTTGAATATTTCCAACTAGTCTCTTCAGTCTTCGTCCAGTGCTCTACCCACTATATCAAGTAGCCAGGACCGTTATGTTGTTTACATAGATTTACTTAGATGTTTACACAAATACCTATGTATGTGTAAATGGTTAAATACAAATATTTGAAGGAGAAAGATAAGCAAAACAACATTCACAAGAAAATATGAGACAGGCATCTTCAAGGACCCATCAACTCAGTACTAAAATACTTCATAAATGTATTATCTTCTGGAAACCATCAAGATGACTTCATAAGGCATAATTCAAACATCTTTTAGAAGCCATGATTTCCAAGGTCGTATAACACATGAGTTAAAAAAGATGTGTTGCTTCTGGGAAACAGAAAAATTGGTCCGACAAGTTTGTACGAATAAACTGTTCTGTAAATGGAAATTATTTCCCCTGATTTTCAAACTGCTGGAAGAGGCTTCATTTCTTTTTTAACTATATCTGCTGACATCTAGTGTTATGCTGAGTTGGTTGCAGGTACATATCTAGGAAATCTGCATTGGAGAGCTGGGTCTTAAACACTCATCCATGAAATGACATTGGGAGTATCAGCTTTTCGTTAACCAGTTTTCTCTACACTTGTCCACACTGGGTGAGAGGCATCATTGTTCTGTTTGCCTTTCTCTGTTTTGTAAATAACATCTGACAAAAGGATTTCAAGAAAGGGGTGATATTGTGCCTCGATTTGTTTTGCTGATGAAGAATTGCCTTCTGAATATACTTCATGCTTAGTTTTCCAGTGTTCTTGATCTCAGGTAGCAAATGTTATCCTTCTTTTTCCCATAGCCTCCTTCTGATTTATGTGGCCTTATTCATTCAAACTCTTACTTGATTCTATTATCTCCTTGGTGAAAGAACAAGAAATCACTGAAATAGAGAACTAGGAAGAATTTAGGGCTGGGTGCGGTGGCTCATGCCTGTAATCCCAGCACTTTGGGAGGCCAAGGGAGGCGGATCACCTGAGGTTGGGAATTTGAGACCAGCCTGACCAACATGGAGAAACCCTGTCTCGACTAAAAATACAAAATTACACGGGCATGGTGGTGCATGCCTATAATCCCAGCTACTCTGGAGGCTGAGGCAAGAGAATCGCTTGAACCAGGAGGTGGAGGTTGGGGTGAGCCAAGATTGCGCCATTGCACTCCAGCCTGGGCAGCAAGAGTGAAACTCTGTCTCAAAAAAAAAAAAAAATAGAATTTAGATTCATGGTGTCCAGTTCCCCTCATGAGTGGAAAAATCAAACTCTATAAAAATACTTTAAAGAGGTTTATTCTAAGCCAATGTGTGACTGCAGCGCAGGGAAAACACAAACCCAAGAATCCTTGAGTAAGTGGTCCTGAACTGGTAGGGTTACATTTTGCTTCTACACATTTGGAGACAGGAGTTCCAGGCAAAGACATAAATCAGTACATAGAAGGGATACATTGGTTCAGCCTGAAGCAGCAGGACATCTCAAACTGGGGGCTTAAAAGTTATACGTGGATTTTAGGGATTCTTGGTTGACAACCTGTTGACAAAGTTGTCTAAAGACTTGAAGTTAGTAGAAAGGAATGATTGGGTTAAGATAAGGTAGTCATGGGGGACAAGGCCCTTGTTATGTAAGCCTCTTAGGTGGTAGTCATCAGAGAGAATAGACTGTAAATATCTCTTTTCAAACCTTTAAAGGTGTCAGGTTCTAAGGTAATCTCTCCTAGATCCTAGATCATGGAAAGACCTAGAAGGGAAAGGCCTGGTTGTATTAATGGCAATTCTCTATAGATGCAAATTTCCCCCATATAAGACAACTTTGCAGTGTCATTTCAAAATATGTCAAAGAAATATATTTTGGGATAAAATATTTTTATTTCCTTCAGAGTTTGCTATCTGTCATGTGATGTTATACTAGTCAGTTTGGAAAGCAAGCCATATTATATCAGGTTAATAAAAACCCATTTAACGAAATTTTATGGCCAGTAGGGTGTAACTTGACCTTGGCTTTGCATGGCCTTAGGTTTTGTTTTTAATTTGGTATCTTATTGCCACACACAGTCTGTTTTGTCAGTCTTATTGTTAGAGGCGTTTAAACCACAGCAACTCTATCTTGAATAGAAGCTGGGTAAAATGAGGCTGAAACCTACTGGGTTGCATTCCCAGAAAGTTAAGGCATTCTAAGTCACAGGATAAGTTAGGAGGTCAGCACATGATACCGGTCTTAAGGACCTTGCTGATAAAACAGGATGCAGGAAAGAATCTGGCCGAAACCCACAAAAACCAAGATGGTGATGAGAGTCACCTCTGGTGGTCCCTACTGCTACACTCCCACCAGCACCATGATGGTTTACAAATGCCATGGCAACACTGGTAAATTACCCTATATGGTCTAAAAGCGGAGGCATGAATAATCCACCGCTTGTTTAGCATATCATCAGGAAACAACCATAAAAATGGACAACTGGCAGCCCCCAGGGCTGCTCTGTCTATGGAGTAGCCATTCTTTTGTTCCTTTTCTTTCCTAATAATCTTGCTTTCACTTTACTGTATGAATTCACCTCAAATTCTTTCTTATGCGAGATCCAAGAACCCTCTCTTGGGGACAGGATCGGGAGCCGTTTTCAGTGACGTTATGAACTTATTTTAACATTAATGCTGGTCATTCATGCCTCAACTCCAAAGAGGAGCGGGTATGACAAAGCATATCTGACCTCCCTTCCCTTCATGGCTAGGAATTCCATTTTGGGGGGTGTCTCTGGGGTTCCCTTGGCCAAGAAGGGGTCTGTTCACACAGCTGGGGGAACACAGGATTTCATTTTTTCTTTGTACCCTGATCCTTCTTGCACTGGTGGAGGCAGAGAATAAAAAAGAGGTGGCTTTCTCAGAATTCATAGCTGATAAGACCAACCTCAGAATAAGAAATTTAAACCAGAAAAAAAGGAATTTTTGGATCAGTTAGGCTGACTGATGAGAAAAACCCAGACCTCAGAAATATGTGTCTTATCCCAGCTCATTCAGCAGACTGGAGGCACGACCCCAGCTCACATCCGTCTGCTGCACCACACTGCCTCCTTCACCACTCGAGAATACAAGAGTGGCCACAAACACATTTCTTACTTCTGAATATAAGACATAGGAGGACATTGGAATGGGCAAGTTGTGACATGCTAAAACATATGTAATATTTTATGCTCCTGGGTTTTCATATCCTCAGGTGGCTTGCGATTCTTTACAATACCCTTCTCTATGAGTATAGGCATACCTTGTTTTACTGCAGTTTACTGCACTTCACAGATACTGCATTTTTTACAAATTGAAGGTTTGTGGCAATCCTATGATGAGCAAGTCTGTCGGCACCATGTTTCCAATGGTATGTGCTCACTTCATGTCTCTGTTTCAGTATTTTTTAGCAATAAGATATTTTTTAATTAAGGTATGTATTTTTTTAGATGTAGCGCTAGTGTACACTTAATAGACTACCATATACTATAAATATAAATTTATATGCACTGGGAAATCAAAAAAATTGTCTGATTTGCTTTGTTGCAATATTCATTCACTTTATTGCAGTGTTCTAGAACCAAATCTTCAATGGCGCCGTGGGCTTCCTGCACAGAGTAATTGATTTCCCGTGACTTGTTGAGTCTTTCCACAGTCACATAGTGGGTGTATTTAGCTTGTTCCTGGCTTTCATTTGAAAGCCTCTAGTACTACCAATTTGCAAGCTTTTAAAGGTTATCAAGAAAGAACTTTGATCAATTATCCCTCACAAACTTTTCCACCACCTTTTACGAGTTATATGTAGTAATTTTACTTCAACTAAAAAGAAAAGAAAGAAAACAAAAAAATGAAACAAAGG
This sequence comes from Cheracebus regulus, assembly GCA_963574635.1. Taxonomy (NCBI): domain Eukaryota; kingdom Metazoa; phylum Chordata; class Mammalia; order Primates; family Pitheciidae; genus Cheracebus; species Cheracebus regulus. The sequence goes on from CAUYQU010005366.1 coordinate 24,867, forward strand.
CTGACACTACACTACTGTCTTCCTGAATATTTTTTATTTTTCTTCTCTTTTGTACCGGATATTGAAGGCTGCCAGGAGTCACTGCTTGCTTTGGAGAAAATAAAAAAAACGGTTCTCTCACCTCCTCTGTGCCAGTAGATGGTTTCTGGTTTATACATGGAAGCCTCTCTATAGCTGTGAGCTCTCACTTTGCCCTTTCATTTGCCTGGGCTTGAAAACTCAGAATTCATTAATCACTCCACTTGATCTAGTAACAGCTTTAAAAACAGAAGGCTAGGGAAGTGGTTTTCCAGAAAAATGAAAAGATTTCAATCCCAGCAGAGGATGGAAAGGGTTCACTGGCTCAGAGAGGAGAGAAGGCATACAGCAGTATTACTAAGCAGCAAGTCACTAGATGGCATCTACTCTTTACTATTTAAAGAACCAGAGTGAATAGTTTCTATTTTAGAAAGTGGATTTTTGGCCTATCTGAGGAAAGCATTACAGCACCTAGCACTTGAGGGTCAAGGACAAAAGGGAAGCTGCTTGTCAGTGTTATTATAATGTATCTACTGTTCCTTTTCCTTTCATCTACAACTCGATACAACTTTATTTTCAGATGCTCTTGTTATTTTAACATTTTTATTGACTGGTTATTTGCTTTTTTAACTCTATAAAGGTTACTCATTTTCAAAGGATTAGGAGATTCATTAATCAGTAAAACTGTTGGATATGTTTTCTATTTTAGGAGATTCTTGAAGATCTTGCCATATGTCTTTGAATGATGACTCTGAACTTTCACATCAGAGAAAAAGACTGTGCTATACTTTAAGAATACTGTGAGTCTCTATTGATATATTTCCTATGTTATGGCTCATTTATGTAAGAAGTGAATATGCATTTGTATGTTAAACATTAGAAGCAAATAGAAATGAATCAAACGTTTTTACTTAGTTATTTATAAACTATTTGGGCAGTCTCACCTTTTAACCAACTCACTTTTCTGTCAGTTATAGTGAGTCAAACATAAAGGAACAAGACATGTAGACTACAGGGGTAAAAATAATAATTGGGAACTGGAGGACATCTTGGAGGATGGCATGTAAGATCATGTCCATTTAAGAATGATGTAAGGGTGGCTCATGCCTATAATCCCAGCACTTTGGGAGGCTGAGGCAGGTAGATCACCTGAAGTCAGGAGATCAAGACCCACCTGGCCGACATGGTGAGACCCCATCTTTACTAAAAATACAAAAATTAGCTCAGCATGGTGGCATACGCCTGTAATCTCAGCTACTCAGGAGGCTGAGGCAGGAGAATCACTTGAATTCAGGAGGCAGAGGTTGCAGTGAGCCAAGATTGTGCCACCGAACTCCAGCCTGGGCAACAAGAGTGAAACTCCATCTCAAAAAAAAAAGATGATATAAATAGTGGCAGTGGCATCCTAAGATGTGACTGGACAACAGAGCACATAGGGACATATAGATAAGGGAAATTATAAATTTCTAAAAAGATAAGAAGAAAGTTGAAAATATTCTTTGTTCTCACTGGATCATAGATCTTAAGGGAAGGAAACAGTTATGTCACTTTTAAGGACTTCAAACCTTATGTTTTATCAATCATCTTAATTAAATTAAAAATATTTTTAAAAAATGAAAAGTCAAAACGGTGCTTTGGCTGTTTGCATGTGGGCTTATGTGAATTATAATTAAATGAAATATAGTGCTGTAGATGGCATCTGACATCATTGCCCCATTTCTTTTTGGGGGGGGGGAGGTGGGGGTTGGGTTTTTTTTTTTTTGAGACAGAGTTTTGCTCTTGTTGCCCAGGCTGGAGTGCAATGGTGTGATCTTGGCTCTCTGTAACCTCCGCCTCCCGGGTTCAAGCAATTCTCCTCCCTCAGCCTCCTGAGTAGCTGAGATTACAGGGGCCTGACAACACGCCCAGCCCATTTTTGTATTTTTAGTAGAGATGGGATTTCACCATGTTGGCCAGGCTGGTCTTGAACTCCTGACCTCAGGTGATCCACCCACCTCGGCCTTTCAAAGTGCTGAGATTACAGGCATGAGCCACCACACCCAGACCTCACTGCTCCATTCTTATCTTGAAACAATGTTCTCCCACTTACAGTCACCCCAAAACTCCCTCTCCCCATAAAAGATGCATATCTATATTGTTTTTATTACCACGAATTTTCTCGTATGTATATCTACATAAATTACCTCTTTTTAACTATTTACTCCTGTCTCTCAGGCTAGGTAAAGTCTGCCATTTTGTAGATACCTGTTGGGCCTGTTGGCATTTGTAGACAGAAATATCTCACGGTAGGGTGGGAGGCCTTGACCAGGGACAGCTTGGCTGAGCATTCTTGGTCCTACCTCTGGGGACTAAGGGAAGGACTAGGCTTACAATTTGTGTTGAGCAACTCTTCATAACTCTGACTTATTCGAGTGACCTTTCAAGAACTGAAATTAAGCCCCAGTTAGAAAAATTAAACACTCCCTTTTCCATCTAAAAAAAGTAATGTGCATTCTGGAGACACTCGTTGCCTGGCAACAAAATGCATACTTCCTTCTCCTTCAGGGAACTGCCAAAAAAGACATAAATGCTAGGAAGAAAATTGGCCATAAAAGAGAGTCAATAAAATAAATCTGGTGATTCTTAGAGTAGGAGGAAAGCAGATTTACAAAATTTGTATGTTGTGTGTTTGTGTGTGTGTGTGTGTGTGTGTGTGCGCGCTTCTGTGTGTGTGTGTTTCGGTGTGCCTGTGTGCACATGGATTGGGTAGATGGAAAGCATGAATAGAAACACAGTAGTCTACAGGATGAATTTATTTGTTTATTCATTCTACTGTGGAATGGATGGAAATAGGCAGGTATGGCAGGAGGATTCCTGCTTTAGAGAAAAGTAGTGTTAGCCATCTGTAAATTAATCCGTTCTCATCCTGCTAATAAAGACATGCCCAAGACTCGATGATTTATAAAGGAAAGAGGTTTAATTGACTCAAAGTTCAGCATGACTAGGCTAGCCTCAGAAAACTTATACTCATGGCAGAAGGGGAAGCAAACATGTCCTTCTTCACATGACGGCAGCAAGGAGCAGTGCCGAACACAACGGGAAAAGCCCCTTAGAAAACCATCAGATCTCATGAGAACTCACTCACTGTCATGAGAACAGCATCAGGGTAACCGACCCATGATTAAATTACCTCCCACTGGGTTCCTCCCACAACACTTGGGGATTATGTGAACTAAATTTCAAGATGAGATTTGGGTAGGGACACAGTCTCCCCATATCACCATCCCCCAAACCACTAACTGTACAATTAGTTGAGGGAATCAGGAAAAAAAAGAGAGTAACAATGATAGAAAAAAATGACCCTTTTTATTTGTATTGTTTAAGAAACTAAAGCATGGAGAGGTTTACCTACTTGCAAAATGTCAGATAACTGATAACTGGCACAGCTGGTTTCCTCTCTCTCTTAAAGAGTACTTTTAATGTTTCAACAGTCACATACACACCCCTCCACCTCTCTACACCTCCTTTTTCCCCTGGAGAAAACTAGATTCCCTTAATGGTATCTCATATACACTTTTTTAGTATGATAAATTATACATGATGTACAATTTGCCATTTTAACCATTTTTAGGTCTACAGTTCAGTGACACTAAGAACATTCACATTGTTATGCAACCATCAACACTTTCCAACTCCAGAGCTTTCTCATCTTCCCAAAATGAAACTCTGTACCCATTGAATAACCACTCCTCCCATTATTCCCAGCCCTCAGCCCCTGGCAACTACTATTCTATTGTCTGCCTCTATAAACTTGACTACTCTAGGTACCTTATACAAATGGAATCATAAAATATTCGTTCTTCTGTGCTTGGCATATTTCATTTAGCATAACGTCTTCATTATGCACCAGATCTTAAAGGCTGCCAGGAGTCACTGCTTGTTTTATCCATGTCAGAGTTTCAAAGTTTATCCATGTCAGAATTTCCTTTCATTTTATCTATGTATCACATTTTGTTTATCCAGTCACTCATCTGTGGACACTTCGGTTGTTTCCACCTCTTGGTTACTGTGAATAGTGCTGTTATAAACATAGGTGTGAACAGTATCACTTCAAAAATTCTGCTTTCAAGTCTTTCTTATTTATACACAGAAGTGGAATTGCTGAATCATATAGTAATTATATAAAGATATCTATGTTTTAGGAACTGCAATACTGTTTTCCACAGTGACTTCACCATTTTCTATCCCCACCAATACTGCACAGGGTTCCACTTTCTCTATGTCCACGTGAACATCTGTTATTTTCTGGGGTTTGTTTTGTTTTGTTTTTTGATGTGGAGTCTTGCTCTGTGGCCCAGGTTGGAGTGCAATGGCACTATCTTGGCTCACTGCAACCTCCGTCTCCTGTGTTCAAGCGAGTCTCCTGTCTCAGCCTCTCAAGAAGCTGGAATTACAGGCACTCCTGCCACCATACCTGGGTAATTTTTGTATTTTTAGTAGAGACAGGGTTTCACTGTGTTGGCCAGGCTGGTCTCAAACTCCTGACCTCAGGCAATCCACCCACCTCAGCCTCCCAAAGTGTTGGGATTACAGGCGTGAGCCACCATGCCCGGCCTATTTTCTGTTTTTGATAGTGTAATAGCCATCCTAATGAGTGCGAGGTTTTATCTTTTTGTGGTTTTGATTTGCATTTTCCTGATGATTAGTGATGCTTAGCATCCTTTCATGTGCTTGTTGACAATTTGTATATCACCTGCAGAAATAACTGTTGAAATCCATTGCTCATTTTTGAATTAGGTTATTTTGTATTGTTGCTTTTAGGAATTCTCTAAATGATAGGGACATGAGGAAAGAAATTCTGGGAGGGCAAGTCCAGGGCGAGAGCCTCACCCTCAAGCCTGAAACTGGAGCACAAAGTGAGAACTTACATCCCCAGTTTCCTGCTTGAATGGTACCTTTTCCAGCACCACGCATGGCCTGCCCAGCCCTTATCCTGTGCCCATAAAAACCCAGGCTCAGCCAGCAGAGAGAAGAGAAGCATGATAGTCTCTAATGAATCTTTGTATTTCTGTGGTCTCAGTTGTTCTGTCTCCTTATTTGTTTATGATTTTACTTATCTGAGTCCTTCTCTTTTTTTCTTAGTCTAGCTCAAGGTTCATCCATTTTATTTATCTTTTTAAAAAGCCAACTTTTCAGTTTCCTTTTTTTCAGATTTTTAGATTTTTTTGTCTCAATTTCAGTTGTTTCTGCTCTGATCTTTATTATTTCTTTCTACTAATTTTGGGTTTGGTTTTAGCTTGCATTTCTAGCTATTATGGTGCATTGTTCAGTTGTTTATTTGAAGTCTTTCTACTTTTTAGTGTAGGAGTTTATTTGTATAAACGCCTCTGTTAGCACTGTTTTTGCAATAGCCCATAACTTTCAGTATGTAGTGCTTCCATTTTTATTTGTATAAAGAAATTTTCCATTTTCTTCTTAATTTCTTCATTGATTCGTTCATCATCAGGAGATTTTTAATTTCTATGTGTTTGCGTAGTTTCCAAGATTATTCTTTTTATTGATTTCTGGTTTTATTTGATTTTTAAAAATGTGTTGAGACTTTTCTGGCCCTAAATGTGGTCTATTCTGAAGAATGCTCCATGTGCTGATGAGAGGAGCATTGGTATTCCAGCGTTGAGTGTATAGATATTTAGAATTGTTATATCCTCTTGCTGAATTGACCTGTTTAACATGAGATAGTGACCTTCTTTGTGGTTTTGTGTTTCTTCACAGTGTGTGACTTGCAGTGTTTTATTTGATATAACTTTAGCTACTCCTGCTTTTTATTTGGTTTCTCTTTGCATGGAATATGTTTTTCCAATTTTCTCTTTCAGTCTGTTTATGTCATAGGTGAAGTGGTTTTCCTTTAGGCAGAATATAGTTGGGTCATATTTCTTCATCCACTCATCCATTCTATGTTTATTTTACATTTCAATAGGTTTTTGAGGAACAGATGATATTTGGTTACATGAATATGTTCTTAGTGGTGATTTCTGATATTTTGGTGCATCTGATATCCAAGCAGTGTACACTGTACCCAATGTGTAGTCTTTTATCCCTCACTACCCCACACCCTTTCCCTCTGAGTCCCCAAAGTCCAATATATCATTCTTATGCCTTTGTGTCCTCATAGCTTAGCTCCCACATATGAATGAGAACATATGATGGTTTTCCATTCCTGAGTTTCTTCATTTAGAATAATAGTCTACTGTGAATGCCATTATTTTGTTCCTTTTTATGGCATAGTAGTATTCCATAGTATATACAAACCATATTTTTTTAATTCACTTGTTCATTGGTGGACACTTGGGCTGTTTCCATATTTTTGCAATTGCAAATTGCGTTGCTATAATCATGTGTGTGCACATACTGTTTTCATATAATGATTTCTTTTCCTCTGGGTAGATTCCTAGCAGTTGGATTGCTAGATCAAATGGTAAATCTACTTCTAGTTCTTTAAGAAATCTCCACACTGTTTTCCATAGTGGTTGTACTACTTTACATTCCCACCAACAGTGTAAAAGTGTTCCCTTTTCATCACATCCATGCCAAGATCTATTATTTTTTTATTTTCTTATTATGGCCATTCTTGCAAGAGTGAGGTGGTATTGGATTGCGGTTTTGATTTGCATTGTCCTGATCATTAGTGATGTTGAACATTTTTTCATATGCTTTTGTTGGTCATTTGTATAATTTCTTGTGAGAGTTGTCTATGCATGTCCTTAGCCCACTTTTTGTTATTTTCTTGCTGATTTGTTTGAGTTCTTGTTGATTCTGGATATTAGTTTTTTGTCAGAAGCATAGATTGTGAAGATTTTCTCCCACTCTGTGAACTGTCTATTAACTCTGCTGATTATTCCTTTTGCTGTGTAGAAGCTTTTTAGTTTAATTACTTATTATCGATGGGTAAGAACCTACTGCTGACATTTTGTTATTTGTTTTCTGGTTGTTTTATAATTCTTCTCTTCTATTCTTCCTTTCTTCCTTGTGGTTAAGTGATATTCTATGGTGATATGTTTCAATTCTTTACTTTTTATTTTTAGTGTATCTATTATATGTTCTTACTTTGTGGTTACCATGAGCTATAGCAAGTTTTTTGGGTTTTGTAGCTTTCTGAGATGGAGTCTTACTCTGTCATTGAGGCTGGAGTACAGTGGCACAATCTCAGGTCACTGCAACCTCTGCCACCTGGGATTCAGGTGATTCTCCTGCCTCGGCATCCCAACTAGCTGGGGTTATAGGCACCTGTCACCTCACATGGCTAACTTTTGTATTTTTAGTAGAGAGAAGGGTTCACCATGTTGGCCAGGCTGGTCTGGAACTCCTGACCTCAGGTGATCCACCCACCTCAGCCTCCCAAAGTGCTGGGATTACAGGTATAAGCTACCATGCCCAGCCAATAAGTTATTTTAAACAGATGACAATTTATCATAAAGCAATGAATTAAAACAAAAGAAAAACTAAAATAAGAACTCTGACTTAACCCACACACACACATTTTGCCTATTTTTTGTCTCAATATATGTATTTTTATATTGACTATCTTGTAATAGGTCACTGTAGCTATTTAATTTTTGATAGATTTGTCTTTTAGTCATCAGAATACAGTAATTCTTGAATTATATGCCACAATTACAATATTAGAGTATTCCAACTTTGTCTGTGTACTTACTTTTACCAATGCACTTTATGCCTTCAATTGTTTTCTTATTGCATATTAGTGGTATTTTTTTTCTTTCAGATTGACAAACTGCCTTCAGTATTTCTTATAAAACATGTCTAGTGGTGATGAATTCCTTAGCTTTGGTTTATCTGTGCAAGACTTAACTCTCCTTGATATTTAAATGATATCTCAGTTGACAGGTATTCTCCCACTCCTTTCATCATTTTGAATATACTATCTCACTGTCTCCTGATCTCTATGCTTCCTGTTGAAAAGTCTGTTTCCAGATGAATTAGAGTGCTGCTTCTCTTGCTGCCTTTTTTTTTAAAAAAAAAAAATACATTTTATTGCACTTTAGGTTCTGGGGTACATGTGCAGAACATGCAGGATTGTTGCATAGGTACATACATGGCAATGTGGTTTGCTGCTTCCATCCCCATCACGTATATCTTGCATTTCTCCCCATGTTATCCCTCCCCAACTCCCTACCCCCCACTGTCCCTCCTCTAGTCCCCTCCAGCAGACCCCAGTGTGTGATGCTCCCCTCCCTGTGTCCATGTGTTCTCATTGTTCAATACCCACCTATGAGTGAGAACATACGGTGTTTGGCTTTCTGTTCTTGTGTCAGTTTGCTGAGAATGATGGTTTCCAGCTTCATCCATGTCCCTACAAAGGACACGAACTCATCGTTTTTTTATGGCTGCATAATAGTCCATGTTGTATATGTGCCACATTTTCCTTGTCCAGTCTATTGTCGATGGGCATTTGAGTTGGTTCCAGGTCTTTGCTATTGTGAATAGTGCCACAGTGAACATACGTATGCATGTGTCTTTGTAATAGCATTATTTATAATCCTTTGGGTATATACCCAGTAATGGGATTGCTGGGTCAAATGGAATTTCTATTTCTAGGTCCTTGAGGAATCGCCACACTGTCTTCCACAATAGTTGAACTAATTTACACTCCCACCAACAGTGTAAAAGTGTCCCTATTTCTTCACATCCTCTCCAGCATCTGTTGTCTCCAGATTTTTTAATGATCGCCATTCTAATTGGCATGAGATGGTATCTCAATGTGGTTTAGATTTGCATTTCTCTAATGACCAGTGATGATGAGCATTTTTTCATGCGTTTGGTGACACATGCCTGTAGTCCCAGCCACTCCAGAGGCTGACGCAGGAGAATACCTTGAACCTGGGACATGGACGTTGTGGTGAGCCAAGATCGTGCCACTGTACTCCAGCCTGAGCAAGAGTGAGACTTCATCTCAAAAAAAAAAAAGAATTCCCCATGTTCCCAAGTAAATATTCTCACTCTCTTCCCTTTTATTTTCCACATGGAAGGGGGTTTGACTATTTGGAGTTGGGGAAGGGGTGATGCAAACACTCTCATGGCTACCATAGCTGGTACTGCGCTGGGTCAGACTCGAAGTGCACAGCCTCCCAGACCAGTGCAGTACCTGGGTATACCCAAGGTCTACAGCTGCTACTGCCTGACTCCTACTGATGTTTATTCAACACCCAAGGTCACTTTATTCAGAAGGTGGTGATGCTTTCCAGGACTTGGTTTTGGAACACTAAGACAACAGATTCCCTTCTGGGTCTGGAAGCAGCATCCAGGAGCAGTGGCCTGAAATCAGGAGCTGTGGGATTCTGCCCAGTGCTTTGTTTTACTATGGCTGAGCTAGTACCCAGTTGCAAGACAATATTCCCTGTACTCTTTTCTCTCATTTCCCAAGTAGAAGGAATCTCTTTCCACACTGCTCTGCCTAGAGTCAGGAGAAGGGTGACACAGGCAATCCCATGGCTCCCATGCCCAGTGTGATGCTGGTTCACACCCTAAGCCTACAGCATTTGAGACCGGTATCAGAGTTTGCCCAAGGACCACAGTGCTATGGCCTTGCTGCCACTGATATTTATTCAGGCCTTGAGGCTACTTCATCTAGCTGGTGGTAAAGGAAGTTGGAACTTGGGTACTTTCTGTTGGAGCAATGGATTACTCTTTGGCCCAGGACTGGTCTAATTCCTTACTTTGTGGGCACTCGTAAAATTCTACCCGATTGTGTTTTCCACTGTGATGGGGTGGCACTCTGTCTCACTTTCGCGCGCTCTCTCTCTCTCTCTCTCTCTTTCCCCCTCCCCCCACCCCCCAAACATACAGATTCTCTCTCCAGGCTGCACTGCCTGGTTCAGGAGGAGGGTAATGTAGGCAATATGAAACTGTCTTTTCTACACTTTAATGTTTATTTTCTTGCTACGATGCAAAAACCAGGTACTATGTGATCTCCCACCCACCCAGTTTTTTAGTTCTTTTGAAGGTGTATTATTATATGGGTAGTTGTTTAATTTGATGTTCCTGTGGGAGTGGGGGTGGGGAGGGTGACTGCCCAAGGGTTCCATTAGACCATTGTGCTCTACCTCTCTCCGAAGAGCATGTTTGTGACTGCTAACTTATTGACTGAGAGAAAAACAATGGTATATTCCATTATGTCAGTGGCTGTGGACGTTTTCTGGATTACAAATATCTTTGAAAAATAATGACACATGCACATATGCTCTTGAAAGTGCCTGCTTATATATGCATGCATAAACACCTCCCCACACAGGAAAACACACATAATTTTAGGGTTTTTTTTTTTTTAACTTGGCCAATGTCTATTGGCAAGCCTCTGTCCTGATGCACAACATAAAATGCCTCGTGAATTTCATGAGTTGCTTTCTGGTCTCATCTCTTCCTTTGCATTTCTTTACTCCTCACGGAGAAGCCTCCATTTAACAGCCATAAATCTTTATGCAGTCAAACATGAGCCGGGCTCCAGGCAAAAAGTAAATAAAAGCATAAACTGTCTACTAGGCAAATATATAGACCACATTCATTCAGTGGTGGCTCTGATTAATCTGTAACCTAAGCAGTTGGTGTAAATACAGAGAGAGAGGCTGTAGTTTCCAGAACAGAAATAAAATCTACATGCTGATGTAGCGTATGCATAATGAGTTGGAGAAAGTTGGGACTGAAAGGCACGGCAGTGCTCTATTGCCTCACACCCCCAACTTTACAAACTAAGATCCAAACAAGCAGAGTGACTCACGCATGGTGAAATAGCTAGTTGGTGGCAGAGTAAGGACTAGGACCTGTTCTGCTGGTTACTAATTGAGAGATTTAATACATAAACCATCAAGTATGTACCTAACCTTCTGACATACATAATGGCTTATAAAAAACACAAGATGTCATATGCATGTATAAAGATTTAATTTTCTTTAAAGATACAGATCACCATTTTAATTTGCACTGACTGGGGATTCACTATATTTAGAGTTATGCAGAGCATTATCCTACAGTTATAAGGGAGATAAAAAAAAATAGTAAGTCACAGTAACAGCATAGGATGCTGACACATGTCTAACAGAAGTGACACTGTGGTTGTCCCTTGCACAATGCAGAGATGAGGGGCACCAAACCCCCAAGCAATCGAGACTCTGTGTATAACTTTTGACTCCACAACAATGTAGCTAGTAATAGCTTACTGTTAATCATAAGCCTTACCAATAACATAAACAGTTGATTAACATGTACATTGCATAGGTACTGTATACTGTATTTTTACAATAAAATAAGCTAGAGAAAAGAAAATATTATTTCAAACACCATGAAGAAGAGAAAATATATCAACTATTCATTAAGTGAAGTGGACCCTCATAAAGGTCTTCATCCTTGCCGTCTTCATATTGAGTAGGCTGGGGAGGAAGAGTAAGAGCAGAGATGGGTCTTGCTGTCTAGGGGTGCCAGAGGCAGAAGAACATCCACGTGTCATGCCGTTTAAGCCCACATTCAATATCTTTCAGACATTTGTGTTTAGAGTGTACAATAAAGTGCTGAACAATGTTTCATCGAAATAACACTATCCTTATTCATTCACCCAACCAGCACTACTACAAGCACATTTACATACAATGAAGACCACAGAAATTACACTATACTGATTTACTGAGCCACATAAGAATGTTACAAATGTCATTTATGTGTTTGTATTTCCCGTGTATAATATGGCGCAGAGAGAGCAGTACAGATGGTTTCATGAGAATAACACTGATTCATTATACAATTATCTCTTAATAAAACACAATTTACGTGTCTCTTTACAGAGATTATACAACACTGTTCAGAATGCCGCAAAAATTGTTTCATAGATATGACAGTATATTGATTCATTCACACAACTAGCACTCTTAGAAACATTTTTTACTCATAAAATTTTATGATGTGTATAAGCTTCACTAGTACAATGAGTTTTATGGAAAAGACATTACGCTCGTTAATGCATACAAATAGCAGTCCTAGTAAAACATCTTTTACACGTGTATCATGAAGAATACATACCATGCAGCATCAAGTGCTGGACTCAGTGCTTCATAGAAATATAACTGATTTATCCACACAAGTTGACCTCTTAGAAATTCCTTTACACATGTGTCTTTGGAGAGTGTAAAACATCCAGCACAGGGAGCAGAACAAAGTGCTTCATTAAATAACATGGGACTGATTTATTTATTCAATTAGCACTCTTAGAAACACATTTACGCATCTCCTTAAAAAGTGTATGATGGGGCCGGGCATGGTGGCTCATACCTGCAATCCCAGCACTTTGGGAGGCCAAGGCAGGTGGATCACCTGAGATCAGGAGTTCGAGACCAGCCTGGCCAACATGGTGAAATTCGGTCTCAACTAAAACAATAAAAATAATTAAATATATTAGCCAGGCATGGGGGCGGGTGCCTATAATCCCAGCCACTCGGGAGACTGAGGCAGGAAAATCACTTGAATCTGGGAGGCAGAGATTGCAGTGAGCCAAAATCTCACCACTACACTCCAGCCTGGGCCACAGAGCTGGACTCAATCTCAAAAAAAAAAAAAAAAAAAAAAAAGGTGTGTAATGGGCAGAAGAGTGCTGAATGAATGATTCAGTGAAATAAAATTCCACTGATTCCGTTACATAACTGTATTTCATATGGTTTGGATATTTGTCCCCTCCAAATCTCATGTTGAAATGTGATCCCCAGTGTTGGAGGTGGGGCCTGATGGGGGGTGTCTGGGTCTTGCAGGCAAATCCCTTATAAATGTGTTGGTGCTATCCTCATGATAAATGAGTGAATTCTTGTGTTGAGTTCACATGAGATCTGTTTATTTAAGAGTGCCTGGCCTCTTTTTCCTCTCTCTCCTGCTCATGCCCTCACCATGGGATGTGCTGCTACCCCTTCACCTCTGGTGATGACTGTAAGCTTCCTGAGGCCCCTCACCAGAAGCTGAATAGGTGTTAGTGCCATGCTTGTGTAGTCTGCAGAACCACAACCCAATTAAACCTGTTTACCTGGCCAATATGATGAAACCCCATCTCTACTAAAAATACAAAAATTGGCTGGGCATGGTGGCACACGCCTATAATCCCAGCTGCTTAGGAGGCTGAGGCGGGAGAATCGCTGGAACTCACGAGGCAGAGTTTGCAGTGAGCAGAGCCACTGAACTCCAGCCTGGGCGACAGAACAAGACTCCAGCTCAAAAACAACAACAAACCCTCTTTGCTTTACAAACTACCCCACCTCAGGTATTTTTTTTATAATATTGCCAAAATGGCCTAGCATAGTACTCTTCAAAATATTTTTACACATGTATCTGTTGAGAATGTATAGCATGCAGCATAGAGTACTGAACACAGTGCTTCACAGTAATACCACTATACTAGGTCATTCCTACCACTGCCACTCTAAGTATCTTTCATACATGTGCCCTAGAATATATAATATGAAGCACAGATTTTTTTTTTTTTTGAGACAGAGTCTCACTCTGTCGCCCAGGCTGGAGCGCAGTGGCATGGTCTTGGCTCACTGCAACCTCTGCCTCCCGAGTTCAAGCAATTCTCTGCCTCAGCCTCCCGAGTAGCTGGAATTACTGGTGCCCACCCCCGGGCTTGGCTAATTTTGTATTTTTAGTAGATACAAAGTTTCACCATCTTGGCCAGGTTGGTCTTGAACTCCTGACCTCATGATCCACCTACCTCAGCCTCCCAAAGTGCTGAGATTATAGATGTGAGCCACTGCACCCGGCTGAAGCACAGATTATTAAACACAGTATTTCAGATGTAAAATGGTCCTGATTCACTTAAAATGAGTACTTTAGAAAATAACACATAATCCTTTAAAGAATGTATACCAGGCAGCAGAGTAGTAAACACAGTAGTTCAAACAAATTATAGTATCTGATTCACTCAGGTAAGTAGAAATCTTAGAAACATATTTTAAACACATTTGTTTAGAAAATGTATAACATGTAGCAGAGTTTCCTGGACATTTCATGGTAACGATGCATTCATACAACTAGCACTCAGAAATACCATCATACATGTGCCTTTCGTTCTTTTAAAAACAAGCCTCACTCTGTCATCCAGGCTGGAGTGCAGTGGTATGATCTCAGCTCACTGCAGCCTCCACCTCCCGGGCTCAGACCATCCTCCCACCTCAGCCCCCTGAGTTGCTGGGACTGTAGGTGTGCACCACCATACCTGGCTAAATTTTGTATTTTTTTGTAGAGAGAGTTCCACCATGTTGCCAGGCTGGTCTCAAACTCCTGGACTCAAGCAATCCACCCATCTCGGCCTCCCAAAGTGCTAGGAGTACAGGTATGAACATGTGTCTTTACACACTATTTAGCCCAGACTGCAGAACAGAGTATGTCACATCAAAACATTTGATTCATGTGTCATCCAGACAGCAAGCATTCTCATAAACATGACTTACACATGTCTCTTTAGAGTGCATAACAGGCACAACAGATGGAAATACAGGGTGTTATGCGCTCAATTGTACACCCCCACAAAATTTATACCAAGTCCCAAACCCCAGAAGTCAGGACATAACCATATTTACATATAGCCATATGGCCAGGCGTGGTGGCTCATGCCTGTAATCCCAGCACTTTGGGAGACCAAGGTAAAAGGATCACCTGAGGTCAGGAGTGCAAGACCAGCCTGGCCAACATGGTGAAACCCCTTCTCTACTAAAAATACAGAAATCAGCTGATTTTTGTGTTTTTAATAGAGACGGGGTGTCACATGCCTGTAATCCCAGCTACTCAAGAGGCTGAGGCAGGAGAATTGCATGAACCCAGGAGGCCAGGCCTGTTGGCACATGCTTGTGGTCCCAAGCTACTTGGGCCATTGAGATAGGAAGATTGCTGGAGCCCATGAGGTTGAGGCGCTGTGAGCCATGATCTCACCAGTGCACTCTATCTTGGGTGGCAGAGCAGGACCTTGTTAAAAAAAAAAAAAAGGAGGCAATTAGGATGGAGCTCTAATCCAACAGGACTGGTATCCTTATAAGAACAGGAACAGGCTAGGCACAGTAATTCTTTAAAGAATGTATACCAGGCAGCAGAGTAGTAAACACAGTAGTTCAAACAAATTATAGTATCTGATTCACTCAGGTAAGTAGAAATCTTAGAAACATATTTTAAACACATTTGTTTAGAAAATGTATAACATGTAGCACAGAGTTTCCTGGACATTTCATGGTAACGATGCATTCATACAACTAGCACTCAGAAATACCATCATACATGTGCCTTTCATTCTTTTAAAAACAAGCCTCACTCTGTCACCCAGGCTGGAGTGCAGTGGTATGATCTCAGCTCACTGCAGCCTCCACCTCCCGGGAGGTGTAATTCCAGCACTTTGGGAGGCTGTAATTCCAGCCTTTTGGAGGCTGTAATTCCAGCACTTTGGGAGGCTGAGGTGGGAGGTCAGGAATTTGAGACCAGACTGGCCTACATGGCAAAACCCTGTTTCTACTAAAAATACAAAGATTAGCTGGGCATGATGGTACACACCTATAATTCCACCTACTTGGGAGGCTGAGAGGAGAATCACTTGAACCTGGGAGGCAGAGGTTGCAATGAACAGAGATCACACCATTGCACTCCAGCCTGGGCAATAAGAGTGAAACTCCGTCTCAAAAAAAACCAAAAACAAGCAAACAAACAAAAAAGACCCCAGGAGTGAACATGTACAGAAAAGGAGTCACGTGGGGACAGAATGATAAAGTGGCCATCTGCAAGCAAGGAAAAGAGGACTCAGGAGAAACTAAATATGCCAACACCTTGATCTTAGACTTCTAGGCTCCAGAACTGTGAAAAGTGAACTTCAGCTGTTTAAGTCTCCCAGTGTATGGTGCTTCGTTAAAATGATCCCAGCAAACTAGTGCTGATTTTGTTAGTGGGAGGCAGAGTGTGTCTGTAACAAAGTTCTAAAAATGTGGAAGTATATTTGAAACTGGGTAATGGGTGGGGGTTGGACGAGTTTTGAGGTACAAAACATAGATTAACTTGAAGAGATTGTTGGTAGAAATACAGATGGTAAAAACCATTCTGATGAGATCTCAAGTGGAAAACATTAGTATCTTGCTGGAGAGTAAAGGCCATCCTTGTTACATCAAGTGGTGAAGGCTTGGCTGAATCGTGTTCTAGCATTTTGTGGAAAGTAGAATTTGTGATAAGCTTGGATGTTTAGCTGACTTAGGAGATTTCTGAGCAAAGTATTAAAAGTGTAGCAAAAATAAAGTGATTTCTGGAAAAAACACCGAGAATGTGGCTGGAAAATCACCCAATAATGAGAGTATGAGTGTGACTCATAGATCTACTTAGGCATCTCAGCAGAAGCCAGGAAGAGGGATGGGGCTATACCAGCAAATACACTGACAGCTTGGACCAAAGAGGACAGAGATGGTGCACAATGAAAGAAGAATGTCAGACTTCTGGGATTGTACAGGAGGGAACACTAGAGTTGTGAACATGTGTCATCCTTCAAGTAAAGAAAGGAATTACTCTGAAAGTGATTCCGAGATTGGCAAGACTTCAACTACCACCACAAGCAAAGAGAGCACAGTCACCTCCTTGGGTTTAGCAGCCCAGGTCACCACCATCTAGGTCCTCAGGGCAGGGCTGTCACTCAGGCTTTGGGGTTGGGGCTGTTGCCTTCAGCTCTCCTGGGAGGGTTGCCACCCAGGGCTGTTGAGATTGACTCGGGGTGGCTGGCAAAATATTATGGAAAATATTAGGGAAATTTATAGGTTATAGTCTCAAATTTTTTGGAAGGCCAAAAGGTTTTATTGGGGCAGGTTGAGAGTAGCTGGTCCATTATATTAGGGAAGAGATAGGGACAACAAAAGGCTTTCCCAATTTAAGTCTCTTTACCCCACATCCCTTTGTCTCTACTCTGTTTACTCATGTAAACTTTGTGCTGGATGGTCCTCTCAGGGGGAGATCAAAGGGGAATTATCCATAATAGTGTTTACTCTGGGCTGCAACCTAAAGCTTTTATCATTCATAAAACCACTCTTTTAACCATGTTAATTATCCACAAGCATGTTGATTTAAAACCTTTGTTATGAATAAATGTGTGGATGCATGGGAAGTCTTGGTTGATAGGCTGCAGTCACCCTCTGACAGCAGCCAATGATCATCTGTAGCCCACCTGAATCACTGTAATGATATGAGAGTGCATTTGTTCATCCATCGTTGAGTCAGGGACTGCAGGCCAGACCTCTGGAGGTGGTGGGCTCATCATAGGGTGATGGGAGCAGGGTTGCCGCCCAGTGTCATGGAGGCAAAGCTTCTTCCCCATTGGGCTAGAAAGGTGGAACTGCAACCATGGTGTGCTCAGAAGAAGACATAAGATCAAACCAAAGATAATTATTCTTGAGTCTTAAAAGCTAATGACATTTTTCTAATATGTGTTGGAGTTGCTTGAGACTCGTGACCTCTCTCTTCCTTACAGTTTCTGCCTTTTGTAATGGGAATGTCTATCTTATGCCTGTCCCAGCACTGTGTGTTAGAAACAGATAACTTCCTTTGTTTCACAGGTTTAAACCTGGAAGGGAATTTCTCCTCAGGAGACATCATCCACACTGGATTTAGATATTCTGAATGAGTCTCGCCAATACTAGATTTAGATACTTTGATAAGATTTTGGACTTAGAGTTGATACTGAAATGGGCTGATACTTCAGGTTTTGAAATGAGGTAAATTTACTTTGCATGTGATAAGGCCATAAATTTGGGGACCCAGTGGGTAGAATGTTATGGAATGAAATGTGTCCCCATAAAATGTGTATGTTGAGATCCCAGACCCCAGTACCTCAGGGTGTAACTGAATTTGAAGATAAGGTCTTTAAAGAGGTGAATAAGTTAAAATGATGCCATACAGTGGAAGCCTAATCCAGTTGGTGTCTTTATAGAAGAAGAGATACCTTGGCACCTGCATAGAGGAAAGGCCACATGAGGACACAGTGAAAAGACAGCCATCTGCAACCCCGTAAGAGAAGACTCAGGAGAAATCAGACCTGCCAACACTTGAACCTCCAGCCTCCTGACCTGTGAGAATATTAATTTCTCTTGTGTAAGTCTCCCAGCAAATTATATTTTATTCTGTCAGCCCTAGAAAACTAATCCATGGTGCTTTGCAGAAGTAATATTATCCTCATTAGTTTAAGCAAACATCGTTTTTAGAAACATGCTTATACATATGTCTTTAAAGTGTGTGTGACATGTGGCAGGGTGCTGAACACAGTGTTTCACATATATAACTATCTTGATTCTTTCATGCAATCAGCAGCTTCGGAAACCTTTTTTTACAAGAATGTATAAATGCAGCACAGACTAGGAAACCCAGTGTTAGGCAGGAAAAAAACAGGATTCTGACTCACTCAGGGAAAAAGAGCCCTTAGAATTGTCATTCACACTTATGTCTATTGAGAGAATATAATGTGCAGCACAGAGTGCTGAACAAAGTGCTTCACAGATTATCCTGATTCATTAATACAAATAGAACACTTTGAAATCTTTTAAATGTCTTGATAGATATTGGATAACCTATGGTACAGACTGCTGAACAAAGCATTTCACTAAAAACACGATTGTGATTCATTCACACAAGTATTCTTACATTTTGTAGGTACATGTCTCTTTGGAGAGCATGTAACATGCTGCATAGACTGGTGAACCCAAGGATAGAAAAAACATCCTAATTTATCCAGGTAAGAAGAGCTTTTAAAATCATATTCACACTATCTATATAGAAAGACTATAACATGTAGGGCAGAGTGGTGAACAATGTGTTTCACAGAAATACTGCAGTAACACTATCTTGATTCATTCATGCCATTAGCACTCTTAGAAATAGCTTTTATACCTCACATTTAGAGCTCATACAGCACAGAGTGCTTGATTTGCTTTGGATCTATGTCTGCATTAGTCTGTTCTCACACTGCTGTAAAGATACTACATGAGACTGAGTAATTTATAAAGAAAGGAGGTTTAATGGATTCACTGTTCTCTGTGGCTGGAGAGGTCTCAGGAAACTTACAACCATGGTTGAAGGTGAAGGGAAAGCAAGGCACATCTTACATGGTGGCAGGAGAGGGAGTGAGAAGGGGGAAGTGCCAGTATCAAATAGCCCTCTCTCGTGAGAACTCTATCTCAAGAACAGCATGCTGGAAACAGCCTTCATGATTGAATCATCTCTGGCCAGATTCCTCCCTTGGCATATGGGGATTATAATTGGAGATGAGATTTGGGTGAGGACACAGAGCCAAATCATAACTCCATCATATCTCCACCAAATCTCATGTCAAATTACAATCCCCAGTGTTGGAGGTGGGGTCTGGTGGAAGGTGATTGGATCATGGGGGTTAAGTTCTCATGAATGGGTTAGCACCGTTCCCTTGGTGCTGTTCTCATGATATTAAGTGAGTGAGTTATCGTGAGATCTGGTCATTTAAAAGTGTATAGCACTTTTCACTCTCTCTCAGTCCTGTTCCTGCCATGTAAGATGCCAGCTCCCTTTTTGACTTCTGCCATGATTGTAAGTTTCCTGAGGCCTCCCCAGAAATAGAAGCCATGATGCTTCCTGTACAGCCTGCAGAACCATGAGTGAATTAAACTTCTTTTCTTTTAAATTACCCAGTCTCAGGTATTTCTTTATAGCAGTGCAAGAATGGACTTAATGCTTAAAAGTATTGCACAGAAATAACACGACATTTTCATGCAGAAGCACTCAGAGGCATCTTTATACATTAGCTTTGGAGAGTGTGTAACATGCAACACTGATTGTTGAACACAGAGTTTCACAGAAATAACCCTATCCTCATTCATCCACAGAGCAAGCATTCTTATAAATATCTTTTATACTTCTCTTTTTAGAGAATAACATGCAACTCAGGGTGTGAACTTAGCAATTCTAGAATATAACACTAATCTGATTCATTCGGGCCAGTAGCCTTCTTACAATCATGTTTTACATGTGAAATACAAATTGGTAAATGTAGGGTTTCATGAAAATAGCACTGTCCTGATTTGTTCACATAACTAGCCATCTTAGAAACAAATTATATATATATCAAAGTGCAGAATGTTCTCAGTATTACACAGAACAGTATCCTGATTCATTAAGGAAAAAGAATTCTTAGAAACATATGTTATACATGTTTATTTACAAAAAAAACATGTATTTTTAATGTGTGTATGTATAACATGCATCACAGGTGGTAAATGTGTTTCATACAAATAACACTACCTTGATTTATCTGATTCATTTATACAAGTAACAGAAATAACGCTATCCTGATTTTTAGAGTAGTGTTACTAAATGCTATTGGAAACATCTTTTAAACATGTCTGTTTACAGAACATATAACGTACGCCTCAGAATGCTAAAGAGAGTGATTCACACAAGTGACACTACCTTGACTCAGTCTGGAGAGAACATTCTTATAAAAATCTTTTGCCCGTGTCTCTTTAGAGAGTATATGTCATGCAGCAGAGTGATGGACCCAGTATTATACAGAAAGAATGGTGTCTTGATTCATTCATGTAAAAGGAAACCTTACGGCCGGGTGCCGTGGCTCATACCTGTAATCCCAGCAAGTTGGGAGGCCAAGGCAGGTGGATCATCTGAGATCAGGAGTTCAGGAGCAGTCTGGCCAACATGGCAAAACCCCATTTTTACTAAAAGTACAAAAAATTAGCTGGCGTAGTGGTGAGAATTTTGGTGGATGCCTGTAATTCCAGCTACTTGGGAGGCTAAGGCAGGGCGAATTGCTTGAACCAGGGAGGCAGAAGTTGCAGTGAGCCAAGATCGCACCACTGCACTCCAGCCTGGGCAACAGAGTAAGAGTTCATCACAAAAAAAGAAAGAAAGAAAAAATGCATATTGATGCAATACACAAGTTCCAGGGGTCAATGGGTCCTCCTGATGGGCCAGCCAGGGATAGTG
>CAUYQU010005367.1:0-32293 GCA_963574635.1 Cheracebus regulus
CCCCCCCCCCCCCCCCCCCCCCCCCCCCCCCCCCCCCCCCCCCCCCCCCCCCCCCCCCCCCCCCCCCCCCCCCCGCGGGGGCGGCAGCCAGGCCCCACCCAAGGATGGTGACCCTCCCCCGGGACTCTCTCGGTCAGCCCACCACGGGGACGGAGCCCTCGGGATGGGCCACAGAACACCTGCCTCCCGTGTCCCTTCATGCTGGCTTCTGGGTCTGCTGATCCCCATGGCCCTGGGGAGGCCACGGAGGCCGGCCTGTCTGGTCCAGGCAACCTCTTAGGCAGAGTCCCAGGGCCCCTTGCTGTCCTGCGGTGGGGAGGAAGACGCTGGAAAGAGGACCCAGAGCCCCCCACATGCATCCCCCGCCAGCAGACGGCCCTGCTCTGGGGTGCACCCCTCCCCCGTGAAAGACCCTCCCCCATCGCCTGCCCTCGACAGCAGGACCAGCCCCTGAGTGCCAGGCCTGGGGTAGGAGAAGTGGACGGATGGAGCCCATGGGCTGGCCTCGGCTCGCGGGTCCCTGCTCACTGGGTCCGCATCAGGGACTGGGCACTGACTCCCAGGCACCAGCCTCACACCCGGTAAAGGGGCCTCAGTGACTATGTGAATGGACAGACCTGCTCAGGCCGAGCAGCGTCACTGAGCCATGGGCGTGGGCCAGGGGCAGACGTGCTTCCAAAGGCCTTGGCAGCCAGCACCACGGTCTCCCAGGCTCCCTGGGCCTCTTAGGCAGCTCCCCTCCGCGTGTTGGGGGGAGGGCGGGCAGCTTGTGGCACTGGAGGTGGAAACACACCCGCTTCGGGGCCAGGGCTGCTGTGCCATGTGACCGCCCAGCTGCCAACACAGCTGGACACGAGCTGGGCTGAGGCCTCATCCCAGGCAGGGCAGGGGCTGTGTTGGGTGCCCCTGGACCTGGTGGGCACGGTAGGGGCTATGTCTGCCTCTGGCCTGGAGATCAGGGCCTGTGGCACCGCCCTGGGGAACCCAAGGCCAGGGCCAGGTGGGGGCTCTCTGGCAAGCTCCCAAGAACACTGTGGCAGAGACGGAGTTCTCACCCCCAGCCAGCACCCCGTCCTGCCCCCAGAGGAGTCTTGGGGAGGGAGTACCCGGTCCCAGCCCTGGGCACCTCCCTGTGCCCCTCCTGTCCTCTGACCTCCCAGACAAGGGAGCATCGGCCATTCCTCCCGCCCACAGTTACAGAGCGAAGATCACACGGAGAGAGCTAGGTGCTGCCACGGAAGATGGTCTGTGAGCCAGAGAGAGACAGGCAGAGTCCGAGGCAGACACAGACACACAGAGATAGGATGGGGACGGGGGGGCACCTCCCTCACCCCCTTCAGCAAGGCCTCAGCCACGACACCCTCCAAACCAGGCCGGGGCCTCTTGGCATTAGCAGAGGACAGCAGAGCCAGGCCACAGCCAGGAGCCAGACAGGACCCGCCTGGCCTGTGGACATCCCCCCTCCCAAAGCCCCTCCGTCTTCGCTCCTGGCACCTGGGGGTGTCGAGACCAGCTGTGCAGAGCAGCCCCTCCCAGGGAGGGCTTCCTGGAGGGCCAGTGCCCAGTGCCCTAGGCTGGCTCCTGAGCAGCCTGGGGGGCCTTCCCTGGGAGCCTCAGGTCTGGGCCAAGGAAGCCAGGAGCCTCTGGACCTGCGGGCTGGCTCAGCAAACCACGGCTCAGCAAACCGTGGCTCAGCAAACCGTGGCTCAGCAAGACCGTGGCTCAGCAAACCGCGGCTCGGCAAGACCGTGGCTCAGCAAACCGCTCAGGCCTGACAAAGACCCCCAGCCCCTTCCAGTCCTGCCTCCAGGCACAGGGACAGCCAGGAAGGCCAGGTGCTGGGCCCTGATGAAACTGCCCCCGGTTGGGGCTTGCAAGGGCAGCTGCCAGGCCCAGAGCTGCCAGCCCTTCAGAGAGCCTTGGGGAAGACCACCTGGGGCCAGGGTGGTGCCTGGCTGCCCTCTCTGCCCCCAATTTGCCCCTGGCAGTGACACTCCGGCAAACACTGGACACCCCTCCTGGTATTTGTCCCTCCCACCCGGGCAACCAGAGCCAGAAGCCCAGCTGGGGGGCTCCAAACAGGTCCAGGGCCAGCGGGGCCTCCCTAGTCTGCAGGACCTCCTTCATGGGGACCCATGGGGAACAGAGGGAGCTGCCCACCCCAGCCCCCAGCCTCCTTGGCTCCTGAGGTCGACCACAGCCAGGGAGGGGCCCCCATCGAGGGTCCAGGCCTTGCCCACCCCTGCCTCAGAGCCCAAGGCCCCAGAGGGGACAGACCGGGACTCTGCCCCAGCTAGGATCTGCTCTCTGCCCCTGCTCCCAGTGCCCAGCCCTGGAGACCCTGTCCGCTGCCCCAGACCTGAGCCCACAGGGTCCTCATCACCCCACACATCACTCGTGCCGCCTGCTAGGGCCCCACCTGCCGGCTTCCATCTGGGGACAGGAGAGAGGGCACAGCACGGGCTCCAAGGTCCTGCCCAAGAGACAGGCTGGGTGCCACAGGCCTGCTGTGCCCCTGATGGGGGCTGGCAGGAGGGAACCTCAGTGCCTGGGGACCTGGGGGCATTTCCTTCCAGGGAGCTCCAAGCAGGAGAAGCAGCCCGGGGCACAGCTCGGCTCCCTGGGGAGAGGGCAGGTTTCAGGTCCACTGCTCAGTGCATGGGTGTGGTTCATGGGGCTGGGGGTCCCGTCCCACTCCCAACCCGATGGCCTGAGGGGGACAGGAGGCTGGCAGGGAGCCAGGGGGCAGGTGAGGAGGAGAAACGGCTCTAAGGGGCAGGTCTCAGCCAGCCATCCGGGTCTCGTGGTCTCCTGTGGTGGGATCCACCAAGGCCCCCAGCTCCCTGTGGGTTGCAGGGAGGGGCTGGAGGAGAAGGGGGCCACTTGCCTGCTGGGGCCAGCAGGCCGGTATGAGGGGCGGTGGCTCTTCCCGGGAACAGACCCCCAGCCGAGCAGAACAGGGAGGCCGCACCCCAGAAAGAAAAGGAGAAAAGCACTGGGCCTGGCTGGGTGCGTCCGAGAGGGCGGGGTCAGCAGGGACCCCCCAACCCCGAGCTCGGCTGAGCTGCAGTTCCCGCCTCCGCCGCTGGGGGTCGCGCCGCACCCTTCCCCCCCGACCCCGCCTCCCACCCCGCCCCCCGCCCCTCCCATTCGCGGGCGGTGAAACCCGCGCCGCCTCCGCGGGCCTGGGGGTGGGGACATGGGGGTGGGGACATGGGGGTGGGAACGGAGGAAGGGGGAGGGGGAGGGGCGCTTCCTGCCGCCGCCCCGCTCCCCGCAGCGGCCTCTTGGGGCGGCAGCGCCCACCAGCGCGGGGAGCCGCAGCCTCCGAGACCCCTGCACCTAGTCCGCCGGGTTGGGGGTAATTCCCGCCGCCGACGCCGCAGGAAGCTCCCAGGGCCGCCCGTCCACCCCAGCCCTGTCCCGCGGCTCCAACCCACCGCCCCCAGGCCGGAAGCCCCCGCCCCGTTCCGCCGGAATCCGAGGCTGCGGCCGCGAATGTGGGGGGCGCCGCCCGGACGGCAGGGAGGGTGGGGGAGGCGGAAGCGGCGGCAGGGGCAGAGGGGAAACTGAGGCGGCGGGGGCCGGGGGATGGAATTGAAGCTGCGGGGCCGCCCCTCCGCGTGGGGAACCGGGGCTGGCGCGCTCCGCCTGACTCGGGGCGCTGTCCCCCGGGACCGGGAATGGAACCGGCGTCGGAGAGGCAGTCCCAGCCCTGAGGACGCGGCGCGGTCCCGGGACGCGAACCCCCCACCTTCCCGCAGCGCGGCTTCCGGCCCGGGCGGAGTAGCGGGATTGGGAGGGTTTCGGAGCCGGCGCTGAAATTCCTGGGTGGTTCCTCCGCCGCCGCCCGCAGGGCCAGCATTTGACTGGGCCTCCAGGTGGGAGCAGGCTCTGGCCCTGGCCGGAGGCCAGAAATAGGATTTCCCCGGATGCCAGGACAGCGCCGGGACAGCGCCGGGGCGGGGAGGCGTCGGGCCTGCAGCAGCGTTTCCTGTCCCGCGCACCCTGGACCCCGCTGACCTCGCGCACGGGGCGCAAGATGGGGTGAGGGTTCGGAGCCTCAATCCGCAGACCCTCAGCGGCCAGTGAAGGCTGGTGGTCATCTGAGAGTTCCGGCCACTGTCCTGTGCAGGAGTGACCCTAGGAGGCCGCCTTGGGCTGGCCTGGGGGGGGCGTCTGAACACCGAGGGGCCACTCGGAGACCGGTGAGAGCCCGGCCTAAGCCTGACCCAGTGCCAACCATACCCGCCACAGCCCTCCTGGTGTCCCTGGGTCACAGAATGGGACAGCCTTAGCCCCCAGTGTCTCCAGGCCTTAGCAGGAGCAGCTCCACCAACCACCTTTCCTAGGACTGTTTTTCCTTAGAAACCGGAAGCTGGGGCTGGGCCTTGCGTTCGCGGGTCCAGGTCCCACCAGGGGCAGGGCAGAGGGGCTGGACTGCAGAGAAACAGCACCTTGCCCAGCTCCTGCCCCAGGGTGGGAGCCCCACATGCCCCAAGCCCAGAGAGGGCACAGGGTGGTGTCCACCTGGGACTGGGGGCCTGGCCTAGCCTGGGCATAGCACCAGCTAGGTCATTTCAGCCAGCTGGGGGCATCTCCATCAGGCAGGACACACAGAGCCCCATCATGTGTCCCCAGCCAGCAGTGCCTCCGCTTCCTGCACGCCCTTCCCCCCAGACCCCAGCCTGCCCAGGGCCCACCTTGCAGGAACGGTCAGAAGGTACCGACAGCAGGGAGTGGGGCGGGCTGTCAGCAGGAGTCCAGCAGGGCCAGGCCAGAGGTTGCAGTGGCTGCGACTGGCCTGGGTACACGGGACCTTCCGGGTCCAGGACTGGTGGCTTACCTGGCCCCTACCAGGGCCTCTAGGAGGCCTTCGACCCTCCCCACAGCCCTGGGCTCTGGGACTGAGTCTGGAGAGCACCCCACCCTGGCTTTTGGGCTGAGCTGGGCAGCCAGGAGCCCACCCTTCCAAGCCAGCCGCTTGTGTCCCTACAGGGCCTGGGCACCTGGCACCCCTGCACCTGAGCGTGTCCCTGGGTCGGCTGTGGGGAGCAGCAGGGGTTGGGGGACAGTGCCGCCTGGGCTGACCCTGGGAGCCCCTGCCTCCAGCCCCCACCTCTCCACGGTTCCCTGTCCCTGGAAGTTTCCGGAACAGGCCTCCTTTGCAGCAGGAGCCATGCAGGCCGAGCCTGAACTGCGCTTCATGCCAGTGAGAGCTGCCAGGCCCGGCCATGGGAGAGAAAAGTCCGTTCCCAGCCCGGCCGGACACCTGGCCCAGCACAGGGCACTGCAAAGACAAGCCAGGCCGGCCAGGCTGCCCCTGCCGGTCCCCACCCGCTGCTGGGCCACCTGCTCCAGGGCTGGGTACCCCAGCCATTGAGGCCCCCACCCACCTGGCACGGGCCGGGCACAGATGGCCATGTGCGTCACGGAGACCAGCGGGCGGCAGGGCTGGGCGGGCATCCAGTTCCCAAATGTTCTGTCTTCACCCCTATCCAGGGTCCCCTGGGGGTGGGGTGGACAGGGCAGTTTCTGTGGAGAGGCTCACCCCCCCCCCCCCCAGGGCCAACATATGAAGGTCATGACCCCATCCTTTCCTGAGGGCAGACGGCTCTGGGGCTCCACGCCTTGCAAGGGGCTCTGAGGCTGGGTCGCCTGGTGCAGGACCCACAGCTGTGCCGGGGCCACGCGGACAGAGTGGGTGGGGGCGCCTCTTCCTGGTGAGAAGGAAGTGGGGGAGTCAGAGCAGGTGCCGGGGCATGGGGGTGGCCAGGCTGGGGCCAGGATCAGGTCGGGGTCTGGCCCTCACACAGCCACGAGGGGGTGTCCGGCTTGGAATCCCAGCCATGCCCTCGGAGCGTCGAGCTGGGGCAGGGAGGCAGGTTTCGATGGGGGTGAAAGAGGTCCCGGAGCTTGGGAGCCACGCTGGGCTGGACCCGAGGCTGCCGCGACTCGGCCGCAGTCTCCACTCCACACCAAGGACTTGCGGCTGCTGCCTCTGCGGACAAGGCCAGGCTGCTCAGCCGCTGTCAGCTCCCTTGACCCCAGAGCGGTGGGTGAAGGCCAGCAGGACCGTGGCTCCAGGAGGGGACCGGTGCAGCTGAGACCCAGGGGTGGCCTGAGGACAGCTGTTGGTGACTGAGGCAGAAACAAAACGAGTGGGGCACAGGGTGGGGCAGACACTAGGGACGGGCGGGGAGCCCTCACCCCCGCCCTGGGCTCATCTGCCCCAGACCCCAGCTTTTGGGGACTTGAAAACAGGCACCGTCCAGGAACAGGGTGCTGGGAGCTGCCCATCCAGAGCCGAGGCCCCACGGGTGTGAATGCCGGGAGCCCTGAGCCTGAGGATGCAGGCTGGGCGTGGAAGGCCATCTCTCTCCTCCCACCTCTGCCTTCCCTGGCACAGAGGCAGGGAGCTTCTCGCACTCTGACCTTCCCTCCTCCAGTCCTCAGGAGAGCCCTGGACCCTTGGGAACAGCTTTGGGAAGGGGGTTCTGACCCTGGGTACCAGCCGGTGGCCACAGCCATTTAATATTCTGTTTATACCCAAAGGTAACGAGGAGAGAAGTCCGGGCAGCTTGGATACAACTGAGCTTGAGCTCCGTCGCGGCAGCTGGACCCAGCGCCTCTGGGCCTTCACGAGGGCCACCGTCGGGCCCTGTGGCACTCAGCTCCGAGACAGAGTGCGCATAGGGAAGTGGGGTCGCAGGGACAGTCCGCAGGGCCCGCCGGGCCCCAGCCCAGCCCCTTCCCTGCGGCTCCCCACAGACCCCACCGCACTTGGCCCCGGGCCTGGACTCCGTGCCCACAGTGAGTCTCTCAGGGTCGTGCCGGCGGCGCTCTGGAGCCACCCATCCTCTGCCCCCCTGGACCGTGCCAGTGCCCGGAACCAGTCCACGGCCACTCCTGCGGTAGCCAGTGTTCCCCTTGACCCCCCACACCCAGGGGCCAAGCCTGGACGGGGAAGCCCGGCCCAGGTGGAGCGAGTGTCTGGTCACAGAGGTGGCCCTGTACCCCCTCCCTGGGGGCTCTGTGAGCCCTTTGAGGCCCAGGAAGTTAGGCAGGGAAGGAGGAAGCCCCTGTGTGGCAGTGAGGGGAGGGCCAGGTCTGCTCTGGCCCAAGCTTGGGGGCGCCTCCTGAGGGTGGAGGAAGGAGATGGGAACCTGGCCAGGAGGCCGGGGAGACCAGCGGCCATTATTTCTTGGACCACAGGCCAGATGACCTGTCAGGGCTGGTTGGGCTGGAGACGCTGGACGTGGTGGCCTAAGGAACCCCAGAGACCCCAGCCCGCATCTGCTCCTCCATGAAGGGGCACACAGCACGGCACCCCCACTCCCCAGAACAGGGGTCTGGGAAGGCCCCGCTGTGAGGTCCGGCAGGGAGAAGGGCCCTCTGCGTCTCCCTCAGGGAGGCTCGTTGGGGTCCAGGGTTCTGGTGCCATCACTGCTCTCCCCCAGTAAGTGACCCAGGAGCTCCTCAGGGAGCTGGTGATCCACCCTTGGGGACAGTTCTGTCAACCCCTTGGCCAACCCCAGGCCTGTCTTCACGAGGCCCCAAGGGAGGCCCAGCCAGGAAGGCCCCATCCCACCTTCTGTCCTGGCACTGCCTGCCCTCTGTGGGGTTTCCTCCCAGCTTGGCCAGTGCCATGGTGGCCTCAAGCCGGGGCTCCAGCCACACCCACCACTATGAAGAGGGACTGCAAGCTCCCTGAATCGCAGAGGAATCCTCCGTGGCCTTGCCCGGCTCAGAGGGGACAGGGACTAGCTGAGAGGGCAGCTGTGCCAGGGTGGCCGCGTGGGCCCCACATGCCCTCCGGGGCCAATGGAGACCCGAGGCCCAAGATCTGACCCATGACAGCGCCCCCACCCCCGATGGCCTGAACCCAAGGGGTCCCAGCCACCCCTGCCTGGCCGACCTGGGGAGGGGGCTGTGGTGGGCGCACACATGGCTGTCCCCCATACTCTCAAAGTCCTTTATTGTACAGTGTCATCTGTTTCGGGGTCGGGGAAGGACTAACAGGTACACAGCGAAATAGATAAATATGCCAAGCTCTTTCTTTTCTTTTTAAATCAGGCATTTATAAACAAGAAAGCATACATTAATTACATAAAAATAGTTTCCGAGTAGCAGAGTAAGCATCATACTGTCATTAGCAGCAGCATGGGGCACGGGCGGGGCGGGGCCTGGGTGATGTTAAAGGTAGAGGTGGAGCTTTTTCCTTAATTGAAAAAAAAAGTCATTTGTGACTCCTGACTTAAAGCAAGAACAAACGTCTCCCTGGACCCTGTTGGGCTGAGGGCGGGGTGGGGGGCCAGGGCTCCAGACCCACATGGGGGAGGGGTGGCACGGGAAAGGGCACAGGGGCTTCTCCGCCCCCACCCCTGGCAGGGAAGCAGGTTTTTTTTTTCCTCAGTTAAAAACAGCCCAGAAAACAAGACAACTCTCAGGTAAGAAAAGAGTTTCTGAAAAAGGACCCACCATATACACGTATAATACAACGGTGAAAAAAGGAGGAAGTATTTACAGGTGAACTGTTTTTACACTGGCTAGTTCTGTACAAAAAGCAGACATGACGTGTATGAGTTAGCTGCTCCAGAGATATGAATGTTATTGCTGTTGTTTTTCCCTTCGTTAAAAATCTTTCAGTATAGAAATATAATGAGAATTAAACTGAATACACAATCACTTAGAGGAAGGGCCTCACACAAGGAGTCAGCAGCCCACGCAGCGGGCACCTCTTCCCCCTTCTGCTGAAAAGAAACAGATTTGCAGCTGTGCAGAGGGAGCCAGGCACATGCCCCTCAGGGCCCAGGCGCCCCCAGTCCAGAACGGCCCTGCAGCCTGAGCTGCCCCTCAGACTCAGACCCCAAGGGTGGAAGCGACCAGGGTGTCCATGTGCCACCACAGCCTCACCCAGGGATGGGACCCTGGTGAGCTGGGGCCAGAGTCGCAGAAACTGCCAGGGAGGGTCCCGAGCTCCAGCCACTGGTGCAGGGAGGGCGTGCCGCATCCGGGTCCCACTGACCGCATGACCCTGGCACCTGCAGGAAGGGGTGGACCCCAGTGACACTGGCTGGACCCTTCCAGGGCTGAGCTGGGGAAGGGCTGCCACTACAAACAGTGCTTTCTGTTTGGGGCAAGACAGGGCGGTGGCGGCGCGGACCTAACAGTGGCTACTGGGATGGCTCTGCCCCAGACACAACTTGGAAAAGTTTCTCTCCCTCTGGGGTCTGAAAACTCAAAGCAAAGGGAGTAAACCTGGCAGCCCTGGGGATAGGGAGGGCCTCAACCTGTGACCTTTGACCTGGCGACACAGCCACACAGAAGCACGCCAACACACTTAAAGCTTTGCTCCAACTAAACCATTTAGTTTCCCTTGAAGAAGTGACTGAAAAAACACAACTCTGGTAAAACAAAGCTAAAAACAGCATTCTGCGTGCTGCGTAACAAAACCGACCCTTTACAAGACACGGTAATAATGCCCGTCGATGGATCTAGCTATGGCAGGTGTGGAATCCATGCACACAGATACAACAACCGCAAAGAAAAACAAGAGCAAAGAAAAACCCAAACAAACGCTGCATATACATGACGTCCCTTTTGCATTGCACTTTAGAAGGGGCGGGGGGTTCAGCAGCAACCAAGACCCCCTCAGTAAACCAAGGGCAAAACCCTGCGGACAGTCCTGTCACCCGGACGCAAGGGGTCAGCAGTCTCTGGCGTCTGCGCGTCACTGCCCCAAGGCTGTCTGTACCTGGGCAAGTAACCTCCACCTTCCATGAGCGCGTGCAGCTGCCGTGGGTGTTAGAACGGATTCAAGCCAACATCTCCCGTAGGTCTTCTTATGTAAATAAATACCGTAAATGTAGGATGGGTAGCCGCCTCTTGTCTACTGGGAAATCATTTTTCAAGCTTGGGCATATGAAACCTTATACAATTTGCATAAACAGGTGAGAATAAACGAGATTATTTGGAATAAATGCAAGGAACTTAATTCTGAGAGTGGCAGATTCAGTCGCTACTGAAGACATATTTTGGGGGTAAAAAGACACGAGTCAGGATTTGCTGTACAAGACGCTGGAAGGCACAGAGCGACCCCCGGAGTTCAGGTTTTGCATTTTCATTTTCTTGTGATTCCCTTGTTCAACCAAGCACCAGAGGGGTTTCTAAGCACTCGAGCACTTAGGATTTGACTGCTCTATAAATCGGTAAAAACCTCAGTTCACTGGGGAACAGAAGGAAGGGAAGGTTGTTGAGAAAGTGCAGTTCTAAATATACGTTTAAATGAACGAACAAACAAAAAGTGAAATAATGCTGTTTTGTTCCAATGCTGCAGCCTCAGTCCCGAAATGAAGGGAGCGACGTTTGCCGAACTGAAAAGCACGAGTGCCCGGAGGGGCGGAGGGAGTGACGGCCAGCCACGGCCACTGCCCGGCGCAGCTCACCGCCTCACATGGGAGGAGCATGGGCAGAATCACGGAGTGCAGAGGACCCGAAACGCGTCCCCTCAGCTCCGGGCCAGCTCCTGCGAGGCTCTGCACTTCCTGGTGCCCGTGGGGGCAGCGCCGGCATGGATGGCGACATGGCGGGCGGGGTGGGCGTAAGGCGGGCAGTATTCGAGCTCATCTCGCACGCGGCACTGTCCCTGCTCTCCCTGGCAGCAGCAGGAAGACCTGGGTCCTTGTTGC
The DNA here is from genome assembly GCA_963574635.1 of Cheracebus regulus. Lineage (NCBI taxonomy): Eukaryota > Metazoa > Chordata > Mammalia > Primates > Pitheciidae > Cheracebus > Cheracebus regulus. Next base: position 10,692 of record CAUYQU010005367.1, read on the forward strand.
TGAAAAAATAGACTCTGAAGAAAAACCCCTGCTGTCGTCACGCAGCCGCGGGCGGATGAGCTGTGATGGCTTCCCCGGGTGGGGAGGGTGGGGCGACTGCCACCCCCACTCCCGTCTCGGGTCTTCAGATGGCGTCATGTGTTGGGGCTTTTAAAAGTTAGTCATTTAAAAATGTGTTGATTTTCTCAATTTCAAGTCTCCTTACTGGTTTTAAATAGCTTATAACAAAAGTGTAAATGTTAGAATGTTCTAGTAGCAAGCAGAGGACCAGCATGCCGCCGAGCTGGCCCCGCCTCCAGCTGCAGGTGGGGGACACGCTTGCTCACTTGAACTTGGCCAGTAGAAAATTTTGCAGTGGATTCCAAAACTACATGGTTACAAACACTCGCTTGGTAATAGGCACAGTAAGACGTTGTGCTGTGTGGGCTGCGTGGCGCGGGCGGACAGAGCTGCCCCGTCCGCCTGCGACCCCTGCATCCGCGTTGTCGTCAGCGCCACGGCGGCAGGCATGGATCTAGGGCTCCAGCTCCGCAGCGCCCTCGCCGCCCACAGCCTCGGGGTGGGCTCGCGGCCACAGCTGCTCCTGCAGCTCCTTCACCACCTTCTCCAGGTGCTCCCGAGCCTCGCGCTCCCGCAGCAGGTCGGCCCGCAGCTGCTCCCGGTCCGCCTCTGCATGCTGCAGCTTCACCTGCAGGTCTTCAATCTGAAAGGGAGCCCGCGGTCAGCCGCACCTGCTGGCTGCCCCGCCCCGCCCGACGCCGCCTCCCCCATGCCATGTGCTGCTCCTTCCTGCATCTGCCAGGACACAAGCTTGTGAGATACAGGGCTCAGCAACCACTCATCCTGTGCCTGTCAGGGCGCGCCCCAAACGCAAGCCTGGGCCTGGACTCTGCTCCAAGGCCTTTCCAGCTGGGCAGGGCAGCCTCGGGCCCACTGTGGCCCCATGTGGTTGAACTCCACGCCCACCGGGCCGCGTGCCTTGGTCTCCCCACCCGCATACCTGGGCCGAGTACTTGGCGCGCAGGCGGCCCGCCTCGCAGCCCTTGTCGCACACCCGTGCCTGCCGCGCCTGCTCCAGCTCCCGCTTCAGACGCAGCCGCGACTCGTTGGCCTCTTTCATCTTCTTCTCGTTCTCAGCGCGGAGACGCTCAATCTCCTTCCGCAGGTTCCGCTTCGCCTCCGTGGCCTCCCGCAGCTTCTCCTTCTTGGCCACGCGCAGGAACTCCAGCTCCTGGGGACGGGGATGGCTCAGGGTCACGGCCCAGCCAGTCCCAGTGCCCCACTGGCCAACAGCCCCCAGCCGACTCTGTGGGGTCGTCCGCCTGATGGCGTGCCCTCGAGCTGCACCCCCAGGGTCCCATCAGCCAAATGGCTCACAAAGGCTTTTCAGACCCCATTCCGAGTCTCTGCCAGGCCTGCGGCTGCCGTGCTGGACCTGGGACCTGGCCTGAGTCGGCCACACTTGAGGCTGCGGAGGGCCCTCCCCAACATCCAGGGCCATGTTCCCCTAGGGGACAGCCAGCCACGTAGGCCCTGACTCCCATCTGTGTGGGGTAGGCAGCCTCATACATCATAGCATCTGAGGGCCCCAAGTCTCCCCACACAGCCAGATGGAGACGTCCATCCGCCGGCGCCTCCGCAAGCCCTCCCCGCCTCCGTTAAAATATCCGTGAGACTCACACCCCACGCTGCAAACACACCTCATGAATATGCATGTGGGAAATCACACCTCCAACCAGAATCAAGGACACAGTGGCGGGTATGTGCGGGAGCGAGGAACTGGCGCGTGCCGGGGGCACGCCTGCAACCCTGCAGCTCTCAGGGCCGATGGGGTTGTGTTGTGCTAAAGCCCACGCCGGAGAAGCTGCCTGGAGCCGCCAGACGCCGCCGAGGTGTGAATTCAGCAAGGCCCGGGCCGGGTGAAGGCCAGGCCACCTGCACACCTCTCTCCCCACAGGCAGAACCACACCTCCCTCCGGCACATCAGAAAGAAACTTAAACAATGTAAAAGAAGGCGTGAAACCGGAGCTACAGCGTGAGAACCGCAAGGCAGGGCCCAGGGAAGCAGCGGGAGCAGGCAGGCCCGTCGTCATGTAAGGCTGTGTGCACGTGGTGGGGTGTGTCTGCGCGTGTGCTGGCCACGTCCTCTCCTTCCCACTCAGGAGGCCTGGCGGGGACCGCCTTCTGGAACACCAACCAGGCTTTAGGACGCACACCCTCACGCCTGTGTTGAGCAGACGCCAGGTCTTGCTGGCAGCGCGTGAACACCCACTCCTGGAGCACACGGAGCTATTCTCCATGCAGCTGCTACCGACTCTTCCTGCCACTAAAAATAGCCCAGCCTTCCTTACACCAGAGGAACACAGCTACTTCCTTAGAGGGGCCACCGCGCAGGGTGTGTGATCCTGATGGGGACAGTTGTGGTCACACCACATGCAGGGGCCTCCTGGATGCCCACCGGCCTGGGACACCGAGAGGCTCTGGAGCTGCAGCTTTCGGGAGACAGACCCCGAAGGCTCCAGGCAGGCCCACTGAGGTGGAGGTGAAGAGGAGTGCATGGCGCAGCCAGCTAGGGAGGCAGCTCCGCCCATCCCGCTCCTGGCCTGCGCCCCAGACCTCCCAGTGCCACAGCCCGTGCCCTGAACGTCGCCGCGCCGCCGCGCTGCTCACCTGGTGGAGGCTGCGCTTGGCCTGCAGGGCCGCGCTGAGCTTCTCCTCCTGCTTCACGCGCATCTTGACCACCTCATGCAGGAACTTCTCTTTGGCTTCCTTGGTGTCTAGGCCACCCTCCAGCGCCTGCCGCAGGTGCTCCAACTCCGCCTCCAGCCCACTGGGGGCATCGGCGGGGACTGCGGCGTCAGGGACGGCTGAGGGCAGGGCACGCACGCCCGGGGAGCCCAGGTCCTTGGCGGAGCTGGATGAGGTAAAGGACGGGGAAGAGAGCGAGGACAAGGAGGAGGTAACTGAGGAGGAAGCAGAGACAGAAACGAAGTCAGGCACGTGCTCGGCAGCTCCACACCAGGACACGCGCCGCTCTCACAGGAACCTGTGAAACTTGGGCCCCAATGCACACAGAATCCGCCTCAGGGCCTTGGACATGGGCGACCAACCCCCTCAGCCAGCCTCACGGCACACAGGAGTACGCACAGAAAGTGACTCACACGTACATTCCTCCCTGCTTTCAACTTCAACCTCGGCCTCCGAGTCCTTGTCCTCCTCCGGGGCAGCCACGGGCGCCAGCGTCTCTGGGGCTCCTGGGGTGTCCACAGTCAGCTTCCGCTTCCGAGGCTGGGTACAAGTGGCGAGAGGCTCGGGGGCCCGGGAGAGGGCGGCAGCGCACGGCGGGCTGCTCACAGCCTTCTGGGCTGGTGGTGCGAGGGCCACATTGGGGGCCACAGCTGTCTCAAAGCCCTTGTAGGAGTAGAAGCTGGAGGGGCAGGTGGGTGTCGGGAAGGTGCCTCTGTCCCCAAGCGCCACCCAGACCCATCCTGGCGGGTACCCCCTCTGAAGGTGTTAAAAAGACTGGCCGGGCACAGTGGCTCATGCCTGTAATCCCAACACTGGGAGGCGGAGGTGGGCGGATCACCTGAAGTCAGGAGTTCCAGATCACCCTGGCCAACATGGAGAAGCCCTGTCTCTACTAAAAATACAAAAATTAACTGGGCATGGTGGTGGACACCTGTACTTCCAACTACATGGGAGGCTGAGGCAGGAGAATCACTTGAACCCAGGAGGAGGAGGTTGCAGTGAGCCAAGACTGCGCATTGCACTTCAGCCTGGGTGACAAAGCTGGACGCTGTCACAAAAAAAAAAAAAAAAAAAAAAGCGGACTTTCTTTCCCAGCTCCGAATCTTAAAGTGAAGCTTTCAGTTCCTGAGAACCCATAAGCGTCTTCCGCTAGCTGCATCTCTTGTGCAGCCGGGACCCAGGCTGCCCATCGCATGGAGAGGCTGCGCCCAGAGCACCAGGGGACGCTCTGGGTGTGCCCACCCTGATGCCAGCCAAAGTGACTGGCTGAGACTGCCTTGAGCAAAAGGAAGCAGGTCTGGGCACCAGGCCTGCAGAACACAGTGGGTCCGAGTGCGCAGCCCTCGTGGGACCTCCGCCACGGTCAGGAGCGCCTGTGAGTGGCGCCCACTCACCTGTCTCGGATGAGGGCCGGGAGGTGTGGGGAGAGCTCTTTCTCACTCGCTGACACCGCAGGGGACCAGGGTCGGAAAGCGGAGAGGCGCTGTCGAGGATGAACACAGCCCAGGCTCTGTCGAGAAAGAGTCGTCTGTGTAAGTGACCGGGAGAAATACAAGCCACTTCATGTCCCCAAGGCTGCGCCGGGTGCCAGCCCTTGGTAGGGGGCAGGCAGAGCCACAAGTGCAGAGACTGCCCAAAGGGAAAGGCCCCACACCCACCACCCCGAGGACCCCAACGGGCCCCGTGGCACCTTATTGGAAGAGCTGGCCAAGGTCCGCAGCCAGCTGGACGGCTTGTCCTTTTCGGAAGGCGCGGGGGACTGGGAAGAGGCGTCATCTGTTTTGGGTCTTATGGAGGCTGGGGGCTCAGAAGAGACCTGCAATCAATGAAAGGTCTTGTTGGCACCTCTGGTACCCTGGCACAGGGTCCCTCCACCAGCCCTGTGGCCAGCACATGGCTGTCAGAGCTCCAGGTACACCGGCTACGAAGGACCCTTAGGGGTGCAGAAGGCAGATTCTAGGGCACCCCTCAGGAGGCAGGTCCACTTTGCATAAAGGCCCTCGGGTCATGCGCAAAAGGTACATGGAGGCTGTGATGAGGGAGAAGTCATTTCCGAGAGGACAGAGTGGACCTTGTCCTGCGTTCCGGGTGACCTCACCCACAGCTGCAGCAGGGCTGCGGACGGAGCACCAGGACCCACTCTCCTCTTCCACAGCGGCACAGCCTGACCCTGAATCCCCTGTCCTTTCCTAGAACCTGAGTGTGTTCTCAGCGGGTGCCCAGCGGGGCACTCAGCTCAACCAGCTACGGACCGGCAAGAGCCACTCCAGACAGATGTGTCTGGGAAGGGCGGCTGCGGCACAGGGGTGGCTCTCGGAAAGGGGACACCGTGCCTCTGGGGGCCCACTGGCACCCCTGCATTAAAGAGTGGGCATTTTGGCTGCCTCCCAGGAAGCAAACATTTTCAAAACGAAGGACAGCGAAGGAGGCGGCTCTACAGGACGGCATCATGCACACCTCTTCCTCCCTCCTTGCCAGCCGCACTGCTGGAGGAAGCTTAGCGAAGGTGCTTAGACCCAGCCCACCCAGAACCAGATGTTGTGTGTCAGGTGCCTGGGCACACCCCTAAGAACCAGTGAGTGACACAGCTGCGTGCCAGGGCCTGAGTTGGCCACATCCAGCCTCAGGCAAACGTGAACTCCTCCAGCTCTGTGGCCGGAGAGCCCCAAGATGCGCTGGCCACAAGGCACAACTGAGACCAAAGGACTCTTCCCCAAGCAAAACAACAGGGCAGTCTCTGGAAGACGGGCCATCCCTCTACTACCAAAGACCCCAAAGGACAGCACAGAGCCCCCAGGGCAGCTGCATCAGAGTCCACACCATGAGCCAACACAGAACAGGCCTCACAAGGCAGGGGCGCTTCACGGGGTCGAGGTCCCCTCACTCTGCCAGGGCCAACCCAAGTGGAGGCGGCGAGGTCAGGCAGTGGGGGCGCCACACCTGTCCTCAGCCAGGAAGCCTTGGTGGGCAGAGCACACTCAGGCAGGGACAGGGGTTCTTCCCACCTCCAGGACTCGAGGAGAAGACGTGGCATCAGGAACCAGCCTCCTGAAGATGGCAGGGACCCTGCTTCTCTGGGGAGGAGGGCGTGCAGGGGCAGGTTGTCCATCAAGGTGCCCCAATTACAGGGTTTTCACCAGAAAACTCAAGAGACCCAGGGGACAGGCTGGGTCCTGGACAGAGAGCCCCAGGGAAGATGTGGCCCAAGCCCGTGGCCTCCCCTGAACCGGCACCCACCCTGTAGCCCTCAGGGAACAAGCAGGGTGGGGCCTGGGGAGGGACAGGCAGTGGCTCTGACCTGGGCCCAAGGGAGAAAGGTAAGTCAGATACACAGGCCCTGGAGGCAGAGCAGGCAGATGGTTTTTTTTCAAGACACAAAAATAGCCTTCAAGAAAAAAGTCACTGTAAATACCCCCCTCTGTGGCGGCTTTTGAGGGGAAGTGAGTGTTGGTGACGTCTGGTGGAGGCCCTGACTGCAGGGCGCTGTGCCTGTGCCTGGCAGGGGTGGGTGCCATCCTAGCTGCAGCAGAGAGCCCCTTCTGGAATCATGTGGACCCTCCCGAGAGGCACAGAAGGCCGAGGCCGCCCAGCCGAAGAGAGCTTCCTGTCTGAGCAGCCACTGAAGCAGGCGTGGAAATTCAGCCCAGTTTTCACCTGGGGAAAAGCCACAGCAGCTGGTGCTGACTCCAGGAGACCTCAGACTCCCTGTGGGAAAGTGTCAATGCCTCGGGCGACCCCCAAGAAAGTCAGTGCCTGAGGACACAGTTCTGCCTGGCGGGCCCCCAACAGCCACCCTGCGGAGGTGGCGGGAGGACCACAGGCCCCGGAGCCCCATCCTCAGTGGGGGCGGCCGAGGGCCCTGCAGATCTGGAGGGCTGAGGCAGATGGGCTGGGGCCCGTCCTTGGGTCCAGGGCCCCTGTGGTCCACCTGGGACAGGGAGGTTCCTGGTCTTGAGGGAGCCAGGATGAGCCTTCGGAGATACAACCCCGCTAAGATGCCGGCAGACCCCCCAGCAGGCACTCTGGCTCTCGGAGTGGGCTCTCTGCAGCATTAAGAAAGTGGCCACGGAGGGAAATGTGTAAAACAGAGCCGGCTGGAGGAAGTGACACTCTCAGAGGGACTGTCAACTGAGCAGTGTGGTTCCTCAAAGCCCCAGGAAGCAGACAGCCATCTTCAGGCCTGGGATGCCACCATCCGCCCTCCCAAGGCCCCCTGGGGGCCCCAGTGTCAGCTGTCGGTCAGGGACAAAGCCATACCCGGTGACAGAGGGCTGAGTTTTATTCTGCAAGAGCAGCTACAACCACTTGCCTCTGGTGTGACCTTTCTTGGGGCCTCAAAACCGGCCCTTGGCGCCCTCAGGCTGTGAGGCAGGAGCGGGCTCTGGACCCAACACACCAAAGCAATGGGGCTGGGCCTGGACAGGCCTGCAAGGGGCCACCCCACCCAAAGCCCTCAGGCCGCTGTCGGCTTGCTCAGTGGAGGCCAGCTGCCACACAGCGCTGCCACATGGCCACTTCCCCTCCTGGGTCCTCCCCCACACCCCAAGGATGACCAAGCAGGCTACCCGGCCAGCGGGCACCTGGGGAACATGTGAACTTGCACCCACATGCAGGTGCCCCCCTGCCAGAGCGGGGCTGAGGAAGAAGACACCCTAGGGCCCTCTGATGGAGCAGTCCCTGCCCAAAGTGCACAGGACTCAGGCAGAAGCGGTGGCCCAAACAGGTGAGGAGCCGGTGGTGGACGCCCGCCCACGCCTGGGCAGCTGCAGTACACTGCTCCCCATGGACGGGGTCTCAAAAAAGACGCACTCCAAAAATGCACACCCCACCCTCAGGGGCCCCGTGAATCAGGCCTGCAAGGTGCCAGGAACAGAGAAGAGCCATCATAAAGGCCTTGGGGACTCCTTTCCTGCCTGACATGTGCAGATGCTCTGGGCGCAGAGCTAAACTCTGGCCCATTCCCTGTGATGCGGAAAGGGAGTTTGGAGGTCACAGAACTGCCATCTCCCCTCTCCAGGCCCCTGGCTCAACAGGAGTCGGGGGGCTTCTGCCAGATCCCGCAGGGTCCAAACACACCAAGAGCTCAACTCCCCCCTCCCTGAGCAAGGAGAAGCTCCATGTCCCCGACCCTGGCAAGGAGGCTGAAGCCCAGGACGACTGCCAAGGGAGACGCCACAGAGGCGGAGGGCCCTGAACCCCAGACAGAGTGCAGCAGCGGTTACAGTTGGCCTCTGTCCCCCGGCGCCTGAGTGACCCTAGAAAGGCTGAACTCCATCTGCACGTGCCCTAAGGCCGACAGCTCCTCCCAGGGCACTGAGAGCCCAAGTGGTCAGCCTGGCCCCTCCCCCACTATGCCTTCAGCACCCATCACCTCCAGAGCCCATGAGGAGGGCACGCCCCGCCTGCCTGTGTGGCCCCAAAGCAGGGACGGTCACTCGGGTCCCTGAGCTGCTGCCCAGAGTTCCGGGCCGCTTCTCCACACACCAGAAGCTGGATAACAGCGCTCCAGGCCCACATCCCTGCCCTCCTCCTGCTGGCCACTCCGTGCTGAAGGTTGCTGCCTCGAACCTTCTGGAAAGTGGGATTTGAGTCAACCTTTGCTCACACCCCAAATCATACCCCAAAGCAAAACCACCCTATGTAGAGCCTGCTGTGAACCTCCGTGCCCCACCCAGGTCCATCGACCCAGGGCTCACAGGCACCAGCGGGCAACGCTCCACCCGAAGACGGAAGGGAGATCTCACACCATCCAGGGCAAGACCCCAGGGCGGCGGGAGTGAGCGGTGGGGGTGCACCGCAGGGTGAGGTGTGGGCACCAAGGAGCCATGGCCTGGAAACTGGCACACACCCCTGCCCATCGCAGGCAAATTCTTGCTTTTCATCGATGACCAAAGGCAGCCCCAGGGGGTGGGCACGTTGCTAAGTGGCTGGGATCAGCACGCGCCTGTCTGAACGTCCGCACCTCGCCTGGGATGTGGGCTGCCCCAGGCCAGACAGGTCCGGCTTCGAGTTTTCAGCCTCTCCTTAGACTGGCCTCTGCTCTCACTGGGAAACACCGTTCGAGGGCCAGAGGACACAAGCCAGGAAGTGAGCTGCGCAGGGTTCCGCCTCTGCTCAAGCTGCCCCAGGGAGCCGCTGGCGAAGCCGCCCGGCCCAGGGACGGGCCACAGCCGCAGCCCAGACCATCCTGAGCACGGGCGGCCCATCCAGAAGACGGGGGTCACACCTGCTCCAAAGGAGGGGCGCACAGCAGCACTCATGACGCCAGCACAACTTCCTCCAACCACGGGAAACTTGGCAGAGTGGAGAAAAGCAGCTTTCCATTCGATGGGCAGCCCAGCCGCCTGTCAGGCGGGCACCAGCCTCAGTCACCCCAGGACCCCAACGTCCTGAGGCCAGATGTGCCGTCAGGTCCCCATCGGGGCATAGCATGTGTCAGGCTGAAACAGACACGGGCCTCTGTGGCGCAAGCTTTGCGTGTGAACGAGGAAGGGTGGAAGGGCGAGTGCACATCCCACAGGTCAGGTCCAGGGCCCACCACCAAGCTCTGGGGGCCAGACACACATCCAGCAAGGGGCACCCATCCCCACACCTGCACGGACACACTCGGCCTATGACCACCCGTGTCAAAACTGCACCCTGGTGCGGGGGATGGCCCACTCCACGCCCAAGGCCTGCCGCCCAGCACAGCCCGCCCTGTAACCACTCCCGTGTGTCCCGTGTCCTCTCCAGCCAGGCTGCAAGCAGTGGGGTCAGGGGACCCTCCAGGGAATGCACATGCCATGGGAGTGGCCAGTCTCAGACCTGTCCACGCACACCCGGCGGGCCCACACCTACGCTCACCAGCATGCAGCCTCTACACCAAGGCACAGTTACCCTGATGGGAACTGGAGGGACACATGGTGCCGGGGCCGGGAAGTCCCACAAAAGCCTTGGGATGCTGGCAGGCTGCCTGCCTCACAGGGTGAGTCGGTGAGCGCCCATTCGTCCCACGGGCCCGTGGAGGGGATGGCTGCCACCAATGGGCAACACTAACTACATGGGGTGGTGCAAATCTCATAGGCACCAAGAAACCTCCAGAAGCTGCCAGCCACGCTCCACATGGTGTGTGGTCCTGGGGCCACGGCAGGTGGAACAGCAGGATCACCCACAGCCTGAGTTCCATGGAGATCACCTGCAGCGTGGGGAGTGGGCTGGGCACTCGGGGTCCTGCCCGTGGTCCTGCTCCTGGAATCACATGGCTCCTCAGCATGGCTGGAAAGGGGCCTGCTATTCCTTAAAAGGATACAACCCAAACCAGCTGCGGGCCCGGCCAAGTGGCTCACACCTGTAACCCAGCTACTCGGGAGGCTGAGGCGGGAGGATCGCTGGACCTCGAAAGGTCAAGGCTGCAGTGAGCTACGATCCCACCACTGCACTCCGGCCTGAGCACCACATCGATACCCTGTCTCCAGACAAACAGACTGTGTGGTTTCAGATCATCTTGCCACATTCTTCAAGTGGAAGACGGCCTGGACCCACAGCAAGGTGTGGGGCTGCCTGCCGCCTCAATTCAGCATTTCCAGGGTAGGCCACCAACTCTCAGCAGCAGAGGCCACGGGCCCTGGAAGAAGAGCATGGTGCGCCCTTCACGTCCCTCGCCGCAGAGGCTGTTTTTGGGCATGGCCTCCTTAAACCATTTCCCAGAAAAGCACTTCCCGGGCTGAAGCGCCTGCGGGGCTGAAGCTGCTAGTGTACGTGAAGGTTTTCAGTGCAGGACACAGCGGCCTCGGTCCAGACTCCCGCCCCCACAGGAGGGCTGCGGTGACACCAAAGCACAAGAAACAGAAAACAGAGCCAGCGGACTTCGTGGGAAACCGCCGTAACTGTTCTGTGCCTCAAAGGACACCACCCAGAAAGCCAAAAGACTTCCCTTCCACAGAACGGAAGGGAAAATGAGCGAGCCGGTGGTGTCTGCTGAGGACCCGATTTGGAACACGTGAGGAACACCTACAACTCAGCAAGAGAAAGACAACCCACTTGAAAATGGCAGAGTCTGAACAGTCATTCCTCCAAACAGGACACTGGTGTCCAGTGACCACATGCGAACTTGCTTGCCATCACTCACTAAGGAAACGCAGCAGCGGCAAGGAGACACCACCTCACACCCACAACAAGGGCTAGAATTTTTTTTTTTTCAGACAGAGTTTTGCTCTTGTCGCCCAGGCTGGAGTGCAGTGGCGCAATCTCGGCTCACCGCAACCTCCACCTCCCAGGTTTCAGGCAATTCTCCTGCCTCAGCCTCCCAAGTAGCTGGGATTACAGGCACTCACCACCACGCCTGGCTAATTTTGTATTTTTAGTAGAGACAGGGTTTCACCATGTTGGCCAGGCTGGTCTTGAACTCCCGATCTCAGGTCATCCACCCACCTCAGCCTCCCAAAGTGCTGGGATTCCAAGCGTGAGCCACTGCGCCCAGCTTTTTTGTTGTTGTTTTTTAGTTTGAGATGGAGTCTCACTCTGTCACCCAGGCTGGAGTGCAGTGGTGTGATCTAGGCTGGCTGCAACCTCTGCCTTCTGGGTTGAAGTGATTCTCCTGCCTCAGTCTCCCAGGTAGCTAGGACTACAGGCATGCACCAATACACTCGACTAATTTTTGCATTTTTGGTGGAGGTGGGGTTTCATCATGGTGGCCAGGATGGTCTCAAGCTCCTGACCTCAAGTGCTCCACCCACCTTGGCCTCCCAAAGTGCTGAAATTAAAGACATGAGCCACCACACCTGGCCTGTTTTTATTTTCTGAGAGACTCACCCAGGCTGAAGTGCAGTGGTGCAGTCTTAGCTCACTGCAGCCTCAACCTCCCAGGGCTCAAGCAATCCTCTCACCTCATCCTCCTGAATAGCTGGGACTTACAGGCATGTGCCACCACAACCAGCTCATTTTTCTGTATTTTTTTCTAGAGACAAGGTCTCCCTTTGTTGCTCTGGCTGGTCTAGAACTCCTGAGCTCACGCAATCTACCTGCCTCAGCCTCCCAAAGTGCCGGGACTACAGGTATGAGCCACCGCGTCCGGCCTGGACTGTTTTAGTTTGGTCGAGTGTTGGTGATGCCGTGGAGACGCTGGAGCCCCTGTGCACTGCTGGTAGGAATGTCAAATGACTTAGCTGCTGTGGAAAACAGTCTGGCAGGTCCTCAGAAGCTTAACAGTTACCACATCGCTCAGCAATTCCAGTGCTAGGCGTGCACGCAGGTTACTGAAAACACACGTTCATGTGACAGCTTGTGCACAAGTGTTCACAGCAAAGTGGAGCCAAGTGTCCAGGGACAGATGAAGGGACAGACAAATTGTGGTCTAAGCAAACAACAGAGTATGATTCAGCCATGAAAAGGAAGGAAGGGCCTTGGAAACACTGTGCTGAGGTGGACACACACGTGGCTTGGACACAGTCACGCGTGGCTCTGCTTCTATGGAATGAGCAGGTCAGGCCAATGCCAATATCAGCGCTGGCTGGGGTTTGGGGCCTGGGGAGTGATGGCCCATGTGCATAGGGTTTCTCGTTGTGGGTGACAAAAACGTTCCCCTACTGCACTCGGTGTTTATTTTAAACATCTATTAAAATACAAAAATATATGAGCTGGGTGCAGTCTCACCCCTGTAATACCAGCACTCGGGGAGGCCAAGGCAGGCAGATCACGAGGTCAAGAGATGGAGACCAACCTGGCCAACATGGTGAAACCCCATCTCTACCAAAAATACAAAAATTAGCTGGGTGTGGTGGTGGGCGCCTGTGGTCCCAGCTACTCAGGAGGCTGAGGCAGGAGAATCGCTTGAACCTGGGAGGCGGAGGTTGCAGTGAGCCAAGATTGCACCACTGCACTCTAGCCTGGGTGACAGAATAAGACTCTGTCCCAAAAGATAAAAATAAAAAAAAATAAGAGTGAATTCTTGGTTGAAAGCCAAACTGTCGAGGTGAATGGTTTCCACTGCAGCTCGGCCCTTGGAACAAGACAGGACGAGATGCTGGGAGCCCGAGGGGCACTCAGCAGGCATGGACGCTGCCATGATGTGAAAGAGCAGCTACCGGCATGGGGCTGCCACGCTGGCACACCTCTGTGGCAAGCAGGACACTAGGAAGGGTCCAGGTCTGAGTCTTTAGCAGCCATTCGGGGTCAGGCAGTGCTCATCTGCCACAAAGCCCACAGTGCCATTTTACCTCTGGAAGCCTAGTTCTTCACTTTATAAAGCCCATCAAGAAAAAGAAAACTCCATCTGAGTGAGTGGCCTGACTTCCAATTTAGGAAACACTCTGGTCCCTGTCACCAGGGGCACCCCACAGAGCCCTGCCACCACCCTGAGGTCACGTCTCCTCTTCAGAGGGGCCCCACTGGGCAGGATCAGCCTCCATCCCAGGCACGGGAGGTGAGTGGTGGCCATGACCCTCACTGGACCCTCACCGTCATTGGAGGGTGGGTCCTGCCCTGCCGGGGAAACTGCCTGGCACAGACCCCAGACCAGGTGCCAGGAGATTGGCAGGCGGGGGAGAGGGGCCTGAGGGCCTTGGGAGCACAGGTGTCTCTCAGGGAGACAAAAATGTGAGAAGCGCAGGGCGCGGTGATGTGTGCCTGTAGTCCCAGCTACTCAGGAGGCTGAGGCTGAGCCCGAGCCCAGAAGTTCTGGGCTGTGGTGCGCTATGCCGATCGGGTGTTCGTACTAAGTTCGGCATCAATATGGTGACCTCCCGGGAGCAGGGGACCACCAAGTTGCCTAAGGAGGGGTAAACCGGCCCAGGTCGGAAACAGAGCAGGTCAAAACTCCCGTGCTGATCAGTAGTGGGATAGCGCTTGTGAATAACCACTGCACTCCAGCCTGGGCAATATAGCGAGACCCCGTCTCTAAAAAACAAAACAAAGCCAACAAAAAACAAACAAAAATGTGAGAAGCAGCTGGCGGGGGGAGGGCCAGACTCCCAGAGGCCTCCCTGTTATGGGGACAGACATGCATGGCCACCCCGGGCGGCCAGCACCTCCCACAGCTTTTGGGTAAGACCAAAAGGCTGGCATCTATGTGGACCCATGTTCAGTGAGGACATGACAGGGTGGCACTGAACAAGGCCAGGCGGGGCAAGAGGTGGACCTGGACTCACAGGTTTCCCGAGACAGCCAACAGGGGCTCAGGGGAGGAGGAAGCAGCTCGATGTTTCTGCCACGAGCCCCACCTGGGTTTGTGTGTGCCAACCTGGGCAAGTCACAGGCTCAGACAAATCCTACAGCCACAGTCACTGCCGCCCATGGCGACAGGCAAGGAGCTGTGCCCAGGGTCCCCTGAGCTGACCCGCAACCCCATCCCCCAGGGCCACACCCCTTCCCATGGCACTCCCCCGCCAACCCCACCCCCAACCGGCTCCCTGCCCTCAGTGAGTCCTGTCAGCCTCTTGTCAGCCACTAAAAAAAAAAAGGTGGCCTCCAGCCCCCAGCTGTAAAGCAAATCCTGACTTCGGGGGCAGAGCCAGGAGCGCCTGAGAAAGGTTGGAAGGACCAAGCCGCCCCCAGGCCGGCAACAGCGCGCCTGAGGGTAACAAAGCCCTTTCACCAAAGCTACAAGCGCAACCCGCAACCCGAAAACCACATCCAGGATCTCACCATGCCGCAACTTAGACACTGAACTGATAAAAAGAGCCCCGGCTTTCAACAGGCAGATTTTCACATGGAATTCAGCTACTCAGTCGTGTTTCCAAGTCAGAGTAAGTGCATCTTGAGAGCTCAGATGGGACGCCTTTCCATCACCCACAGATTCTGGGGAAGAATGGTAGACACACACTGGACTTTTTTTTTATCACATCAACCTCGCTGAGGTTCCCACACCCTCAGAGAACCACGGCCCAGGGCAGGTGTGAATGCCCCATGTTGTGTGCAGTAACTGCAGACCAGGGGCTCAGGCCGGAGCTTGGGGCAAACAGGGACAAGGGCTGAGCCTGCCATGCACGGGAGAGGCTGGGGGGAGTCGGGGCTCTGGATGGGGGTAGCCGTCCCCCGCCTCGGGGAGCAGCCCCGCACAGCCAGCCCCACAGTCACTGAGTGCCCATTTTGTGGTTTCATGCCAGTTAAGCAGGTCAGCAGATGAAACTTCTTCTAGAAACATCACCTGCCTGGCATGAAGCCTTCTTAGACCTCTCCATCCTGGGTGTGACTCCCAGCAGCTGAAACCCCATGGACACCCGTGGGAGGTTCTGGAAGCCCCCACTCAGGGGAAGGGGATACCACCACACCCATCACATCGGCTTCTCAGGACCACCCTGAGACCCTCAAATCTTCCTGCACACTGTAGACAAGATGAGCACCCCTCAATGTACTGTGTACCCCAGAAAACAAGGGGAGTCCCAGGGCCAAAAACGAAAGGAGAATGAAAACCCGAGAGTGGCCCACATCACATGACCACCCTGGCTGCCCAGGAGGTCCGTGGTGACTCCGTGAGCACCACCAGTGCTGGAAGGGACAACGCAGAACCCAGGACAGATGCAGGGAACCCACAGCCATGGGTTGGCTCGCCTGGCACAGGGTTCCAAGGTGCCAGCTGAGGAAGCCGGAGAATGGGGGCTGGGAAGGGAGAGGGTCCCAGAGGCCGGCAGCGTCCCAGGGGCCTTGCAGGGGTATCCCAGACAGAAGACGGTGCCGGAGAACAGAGGCAGTGGAAACACGAGGACCCGCAGCTGAAAGCAGGGCACGGGGTAATGAGAAGCAGGAGGCACCACCAGACGCTCAGGCAGAACTTTCCGGAATAAACACAGTTCAAAGAAATCATCCAAACGCAGCCCAGAGAGGCAGACAGCACGATGGTGGGACAGACGCGCAGAAAAGGGGACGGCCAAGTGCGCCTCAAAGGAAAGGGCGACGAGGGAGAACCTTCCAGATCTGGTGGGGCCCTCGCCCTGGCTTCTCATCTTCAGAAAAGACACACAGCAGGCCCAATCCTTGGCTGGACCTTCCAGGCCAGAGGGTGACACCACTCAGGGCCCGTGCCTTCTCTCCTGAGCACACAGGGCAACAACCCCAAATCACGCCGATGAATCCCGCCACGAACCTCAGGCGGAGCATGATGACTCCCAGTCACCATCTGACACAACAGGAACAAAAGCCTGGTGGGGCCAGAACCCCGCTCCACACTGCTGGCCTGCACTGCTTAGGGCCCCAGCCCTATTGAGCCTCCATCATTGTGGGACTTCAGGTTCAAGTTTATGGCCAAATTTGCCAGGTTCCTGACAATCCCTACTCTCCTTGTACCCTGTCCAGGAGCAAAGCCCTGCAGAACAGCAGCTGCCAGGCAGGCCCCGCTCACTGCCACCCAGAGACTGGAGGAAGTCCATGGGCCCAAGTGTGCCCACAGCCTCGGAAGGGAGAGGGCCCCACTGGGACATGGCCTTTGGCTCGACAGCCCTCCCAGGGACAGGCATTGCTTTCTCCGACGGGGACTCCACACAGACTGTGCCTTCCGGCACCTCCAGGAGCCTAGCCAGCGCCAGAAGGCCACCCACCTCCTCAAGGTTTCCAAAGCCCATGGGCCCTCATGCCCACCCCGGCAGGGGCACAGGCAGAGGCCACTGCCCGCCTGCGAGTCTTCCTCTCTCCCTCCCTTAGACAAGGGTCATGTCCGCACACCCAGGTGGGCACCGCATCTGTAAAGGACCCCTGGGTGATGACCACAGCCCTGAGACAGCCATGGCTGGGCACACACCCCTCCATCAGAGCCACCCCCACACCACTACAGCTCCCAGGAGTGTGGGCTACCACAGCTGGGCAGGCGCAGTGCTCGAGGCGGGGTCTCCATCTGGTTGTGTGCAGTCCTGAGTGTGACCCCAGCCTGCCCCACAGTGGGTCCCTGAGGAACGTCTACCTCTGCTGGATGAAGGGTCGCCCCACTGCTCAGTCTTTTGTGGGGGTCCCGGGGCAGCCCACTGTGGTCACCCCCGACGCAGCACAGCTCAGGGCTCCCCTGGACAAGTCTGAAAAGCACGAGGCGGGCTGTGCGCTCCGATGCTGGGACTCCGCACACCTTGGAGGCAGCTGTGAAGGAAAGTCAGCCCTGGGCAGGGCGGCAGCGGCGTGGGGACCCCTCTCGGGGGGCTGGCAGAAGCTGATGCTGAGGCACTCTGGGGACAAGCCCTGAGGAGGCCACCACCGTCTCCTCCAGGTGCAACCTCAACTCCCTCACTCAGGAATTGGCTCGACATGTGAGCTTTGGGCCTTCTCTGAAGATTTCACAGTTCAAGAAATTATAAAGTTATTTTTGTAAGTACCATTAATATTTTACACATGATAATTCACATTTCACATTGGGCTTAAATTAACCTATTTTCTGATTATTGTGGCACAGAGGAAGCAGACTGAATCTGCAAGACAACCCCAATCCCCCAAATGAAGTGAGAATACCAACTTGAAAGATTCCCTTGGATTTTTCTTCCACTTAAGTAGGTCATCGTTGCTGTCACTTTGACGCTGTTGATGACAAAAAGCCAAGTCCTTCTAAGGAGAACGAGTCGCGTGCAGTCAGTGGCGCTCCCTAGGGCATGCCCTGGGCCCTCACCCCGGCCACTGGATCTTGTCCTCACGCCCTGAGGGCCCCCACGTTGGAGAAGTACTGCCAGAGCCAAGGGACATCAGAACACAAAGACCCACCCATCCGCTGGGGAAGGTGCAGGAAGGAGGGTGGGGCTGCAGAGACTGCAGGAGCCCCAGCTTCTGTTCTAGTCCAGCTGCTGTCCCAGGGAGGGCTCCCTCTGCAGCCCCACCCTCACTGGGACCTTGGTCTGAGGCGTCCACCAGGGCCCATGCCCAGCCAGTGCTGCCACAGGCTCCATCATGACCCCAGATGTGTGTCCTGACCTCACTCTTCTTACCCTTCCCATCCAGCCTGAGCCCCGCACTCAGCTTTGAACCACAGACCCCGGATCTGAAACCAGCCTTATAAGATCTGGGCTGACCACAGAGCTGGGGGCCATATGGCCCTGCAAAACCTCACTTTTGCAATCAGAAATTAGTGGACACACTGGGGTGAATGGATTGTTCTTTTCCTCCGATGCCACTGGAATTAGCTGCTAAAATAACTCAAGAGAATAAACAGACTCCCAGGAACAGCAAGCTGGCACGAAAGGCCCAGCGTTCCCTAGCGCCTGCATCCACGGCTCTTCCAATTCCCCTCGATGCTTCGGTTCTGGGGTGAGGGTGGGCAGGGTCTGCTCCCGCCCCAGGCAGTGACTGGCTGGCGGGAGGCAAGGCCCATCATGGCCGCCTGGCCACATGCCACCCTCACCAAAGCTTGAGGGAGACAAACATGCCTTTCCATCCAGAATGAGAGGCAACGCTGCAGAAAGAGAAAAATGCGGAACACAGAAGGCGGCACAGGATGCTGCGGTCGCGGTTCTTGGAAGGCTGATTCACCAAGAATCGGACTTAATGAACAGTGTTTCATAAGAGCAGCAGGCGGGTGACACCGCGTCCTGCCATCCCCAGCTCTACAGGAGAGCTCCGCAGTCCCAACCCTTGCCCTGGCACCAGCTGGGGAAGAAGAGGCCCTCCTCCTCCTGCCACAAGACCTCAAACCACAGAAGGTGCCGCTGGCCCCCAGTGCTGGCCCCGGCACATGCCGTGCACAGGAAACACTGGGGGAGCCCCTGCCGAGGCCAGAGCTCTGACCACCCAGCCCACCAGCCACCTTTGTTCTGGGGCTGTTCCCCCGTTGTCTGGCCTCGCTCATCTCAGGTGACCAGACACACAGGCAGCACCAAATGGCCAGAGAAGTGCTCAGGCTGAGCAGTGGGTGTGACTGTCCCCTCCGTCCCCAAGTGTCCTGCCCAGAAGGCCATCCTACCCCCGATCTGCTCGCATCCACACTGCCGTCAAGAGGTGCAGAAGCTTCGAGTCCCCATCAGGGCCAAACCCGTACTGCTCACAGCAGGTTCAGCAGAGAAGCAGCCCCTCACAGGAGCCCCAGGCCTTGCCTGGGACAGAGGCTCTGCCTGACGACCCAAGGCCGCCCTGCCACATCTCTTCAGACCATGGGCTCCACCCCTCACCACCAACATCACCCTTGCCGTACCTATCCCCTCCCCGCCCCAGGATCGCGGGACCCCAGCGCCGCACAACAGGGCAAGGGTCACTGTGGGAGGGCACAAAGAGCCATCCTATGACCTTGCAGAAAGACTCCAAGGAGGGGTCTGTGGAGGTGGCATGTCCCAGTGCCATGTGGCCTGGAGGCACCTCCTGCACGGCGTCCCGAGACCCTCGAACCTTCCTGCACGACATCCTTCTGACATGTGAGACAAGATAAGCACCCCTCAATGTACTGTACACCCCAGAAAACAAGGGGAATCTCCCTCTGTGGAGCAGTGACCGCCCCTTGCTCTCCCTGGCCAGGCCTTTCCTTCCCTGCACCCCATCAGCCCAGCCAGGTGCTGCCCAGAGGGAGGCCAGGCCAGCCAGACTCTTGGTGGAAGAGGACGACCCTTCCTCTGCTGTTTGGAAACCTCATCAGGGAAGTCAACCCAGACGCTGCTGGGGCCGAACCAAGAGCAGTGGTCATCTCAAAAGGCCAGACCAGCATAGGGTGCGCTGTGGGAGCGGAGGGCCACTACGGCAGGCCCTGGGGCCACATGTGAGCTACACTTCCACCCCCAGGATCTCAGGAGCCCAACGCCTACCCCCACGATCTCAGTTCTGCTCTGCCCTGCGCTGGGCTTGGGGTTGTTGCAGCTCTGGGTCGCTACATTTGATCTGAGAGAGAGAAAGGCCTTCACAAAGTGCCCACGTGGTGACCCACCCTCAAAGTCTGGTTAGCAGGAGAGGTGCCTGTAACGGGCATCTGGCTGCCTGCCACCCTCACCAAAGAGGGACGAAGGCAAATAGGCATGGCCACCAAGGCAGGAGGGCCACCTCTGGGTCTCAGTGCTCCCCCACAGGGAGGCTCCTCCAGACACAAGAGCTGTGTCCCTGTGTGCACCTTTCTGTGTGCTTTCTCACCAACCACTGCTCATCGGGGAGGGATGGCTGGGTCCTGAGAGCCTGAGCTCCCAGGTCTCCTGCAGAACACACCCTCCCACTCCCTCTGCTTCCCAGGTGGGTGCAGCAAGCTGACCACACAGACAGCTCAGAGACAGGCACACAAGACTCGAGAAAATCCGGGGGTGCCGGGACCTGCAGGAGGAGAGAGAAGGCTCTGGCCACTGGGAGGGACCTGTCACCTCCAGGCCCGAGGAAGCCCAGCACCAGTGGGTGGCTTCTGTGCACACCACTGCAGGGGGGGGGGGGGTCACACCGCTGCAGGCCCGAGACACAGTGCGAAGGGATCACACCACTGCAGGCCCCAGACACACAGTGCGAGGGGGTCACACCGCTGCAGGCCCCAGACACAGCACGTCGGCAGGGGGGGTCACACCTGTAATCTCAGCACTGAGGAAGGCTGAGTCAGGTGAATCACCTGAGGTCAGGAGTTCGAGACCAGTCTGGCCAACATGGCGAAACCCTGTCTCTACTAAAAATACAAAAATTAGCCGGGTTTGGTGGCGTGTGCCTGTAATCCCAGCTACTAGGGAGGCTGAGACTGGAGAATCACTTAAAGTTGGGAGGTGAAGGTTGCGGTGAGCCAAGATCGTGCCACTGCACTACAGCCTGGGCAACAGGAGCGACTCCATCTTGAAAAAAAAAGAAAAAAAAAAAGGAGAAAGGAAAGAAGCCCTGAGATCAGCCCTCAGCCACTGTGCAGGAAGCTGGTCCACCGGGGCACACTGGAGACCCCAGCAAGGGGCCTGGGCTCACTCCCCAAGATGAGGGCAGCTCCCTGGGACATCATCCATCTTGCAGCTGTCACTGTCCACCAGCCCCGTCCCTCTAGGGGGACACTGCCCCACGCAGGGAAGGTGGTGCACGCAAGAAAGCAGTGCCCCGTGTCCACCGACCTCCCTGGGGCTGACCCTTGTAGTCCACCTTGAGGCGGAGACCACCCCCAACCCACAGGCAGAGCACAGCAGCGACACAGCTCCCTGGAGCTGGAGAAAACATTTGGTGATTTCCCTTTCTCTCCAAACTGGAACTGTTCCTGTCCAAGGCCAACACTCTCTCATCTTTAAAATCTAAAGAAAAGTGTTCCCAGGTATCCTCCACCTCTCCCCACACAGAACAGCAAAGTCTCCAGGTGCTCTGGAGCCCTGCAGGACACAGGGTGCAGAGCACAGGTGCAAACTAGGACAGAGCACCCCCAGCAGAAGGGCACACAGGGGCTTCGGCTGGACACTCAGGCTGGATCAACGGGTCCGGAAGGAAAATAGCCTCCATTTGTTACTTTGCATCCAGAGCTGGCTTCCTGGCATGCAGCCACGCCCTGGGCCTAACACACTATCCCCATCTTGGCATTCTCAACAATTTCACCTTTGATAAAATGTTCCTTATAAGCAATGTCCTCCCTGACCACGGAACACATGTGAATGGAGGTGGCACACCCAATGTGCGAGCCCACTGTCACTCCCGAGCCCACTGTCACTCCCAGCCCACCGTCACTCCCGAGGCCACCGTCACTCCCAGCCCACCGCCACTCCCAGCCCACCATCACTCCAGAGCCCACCGTCACTCCCAGCCCACCGTCACTCCCAGCCTACCGTCACTCCAGAGCCCACCGTCACTCCCGAGGCCACCGTCACTCCCAGCCCACCGCCACTCCCAGCCCACCGTCACTCCCAGCCCACCGCCACTCCAGAGCCCACCGCCACTCCCAGCCCACCGCCACTCCAGAGCCCACCGCCACTCCCAGCCCACCGCCACTCCCAGCCCACCGCCACTCCAGAGCCCACCGCCACTCCCAGCCTACCGTCACTCGAGAGCCCACCGTCACT